>CM031382.1:8805013-8843927 GCA_018290095.1 Polypedilum vanderplanki
CTTAAATATCAGAAAAAATATCAAAAAATATCATGATAGAAATATCATTTTGATATTCACTATCATGATAGTGATATTTAAAATTTTGACTATCAATTGATGGAAAATATCACTATCATGATATTTCCCTAGGTATGCCTTTTCTCTTCTTTCGCTACATTTTACATATAAAATTTTGATGTGAGCACAAAAAAAAAATTTCAATTTTGATGAAGCTAAAATTTTGTGAGTGATGTAAATTTTGTTCGAGAATGAATGTAAAATCCGCTTTTCAACATATCGCCCTGCAGTGATATGCGAATGAGAAAAAAGTCATGTTCTTTTTCTTTTACACTCATTCGTTGCTTTAAATTAATGTAATTTGAATTTAATCTAAATTATGGAAGAAAAAAAAGAATTTGTTGTAAATGCTGAGATTTTTTGTAGAAAGATAAAAATTAAGCTTTACTTAAAGTTTTAAAAAAGCTCAAATTTAAAATAAATAAATTTTCCAAAAAAAAAACTAGAAGTTTTTAAAAAATTAAAACTGTTGAAAATAAAAATTTATAAACAATAAAAACTTTTTTAATTCCATTTTTCATCATTTTCTTTATCTTTCACATAAATCTCTTTAATAACTCACAATAAAACCACCAAAAGCTCAAAGCTCATAATTATGATTATTCATTAACAACAATAAACAATAATTTAGTTTTTTTCTTCTCATTCCGGGTGCTAATTAGAGATTAAAACTGCGAAATTTTCCCTCGAATCATACATCTCCATTAATGAATACAAAAAAGTCTCAGCAAGTAACGCAACGATGGAGTAAACAAAAATTAAAACACAAAAGCGAAGCTCATCATGCTGTATCATTTTCATCGCCCTGTTGTCATGAATACAGCTTTTTATTCGTAAACAACAACATCAGTAGGTGGGTTGGTTTGAAAAAATAAAAGAAGGAAAAGAGGAAAAAAAATTAACAAAGCATGAAAGCGACGAAGGAGGAAATTACTAGCAAGAGATGCGAAATGAAAATTGATGAGGAAAATTGAGTAAAAAAAGATTTTTTTCCTTGTTGTTTTCATCGCGGTGGTGGTGGTTATTGATGGTGGTCGGAGTAGATTTAGCGTGAAGTATTTTTCTTTCTTTTCTGACTTGATTTGTTTTGGTTCAGTGAGTTGATTATGAAATTTTAAAGGAAAAAAAAACTTTTGTTAATTAAGTAAAAGTGATGAACCTTTTGTTGAAAATTGATGAATTTTTTAAGTGTTTTTACTTGAAAATTCTTTTTTGGCTGAAATTCCAAAAAAGTCATAAAATTTCATATAAAGTTTTTCTTAACTTATTGCGTTAATGAAACAATTTGTTTATAAATTGTAGCTGAAATCAGAAAGATTTCAAAGTAAGAAAATTTTTAAAAATTTTTAGTCAGTTATTTTTTACCTGAACTTTTCAGTATAAAAAAATCGAGAAATTCATCAGTTGTTAAAATTAACTACAAAATATTAGTCAAAAGTTTCTTAAAGTAAAAATTACTAATAATCAATTTAAAAACTAAAAGATTTGTAGAAATTTTTAAAGTTCAAGTCAATATCCTAAATTTTGAAACTCAAAGCTCAGTCAATTTAATCAAAATTTTAATTTTATTAAAAGCAAAAAATAAATAAAATCAAACTTCAATAATCAAACAACGAAATTTTCGAAAGTAAATTTGCAGTTGCTAAAAGTTCAAAAACAATTCGTACAATGTTGGAAAATTTAGAAATTGATGAAACTAGTGAAAACAAAATAATTCCACTGCCAAATGTTAACTCAAAAATTCTTTTCAAAATTATTGAATTTTGTGATCATCACAAAAATGATCCAATTTTTTAAGAAGAAGAGAAGAAAAATTACAAAATTACACCTTGGGATGAAGAATTTTTGAAAAATGAACAAAGTACTTTATTTGATAAAATTCTTGCTGCAAATTATTTGAACATTGAAAATCATTTGGATATTTCACGCACTACTGTTGCTAATATGTTTGAAGGAAAACAGTAGAAGAAATAAGACAATAATTCAATATTGAAAATGATTTTGCGGCTGAAGAAGAGGAACAAGTTCGTCGTGAAATTATTTGGAGTGAAGAAAGATATTGAAAATTTTAAAGAAAATATTTAAATTTTTTGTAGTCTGAAAATTTCTTTTAAAATCACACGGCGAAATAAAAAAATTAGAATATTATGTAAAATTTAATATTTCTATTTGTCTTTTTTCATGAAAACCCGTTTAAAATTTCTTTACTTCAATACCAAATCTCATTTAAATGAATAAAACTTTTAAACCTAAAACCTCACACACATTCCAGTAGAAATTTTTTCCTAGCTTCTGTGGCTTAAAAGCTATTAAAAATTTTCTCTTTTCTAATTAAAGTTTTTATTAAACAAAAAAAATGCAAAAAAATCTGCAGTGACTGACATAAATAAAATATGCACGGAGAAAAATATTTTATAACTGGCATAAAGTTTTTGAGATTTGTCCATAGAAAATCAAATTCATTAGTCGTAAAAATGAAAAATTTTAAGTGTCATAATTTTTTTATGACAGTTATAACAAAATTTCTTATGGTTACAAAAGTTTTATAACTGTAATAAAAAAATTTATAACACTTTCAAATTTTCTTTTTAGGGCTAATAAATTTGACTTTATAGGGACAAATCTCAAAGCTTTATGCAAGTTATAAAATATTTTTCTCCGTGTGAAAATTAAAATAATCTACATATTGTGAAACTCGAGAGTAAGCTTATGACTTTGTGTTTATTTTAATTCATCATACAAAATTTTTTCTCTCTTAACTAATTATTCATGTTTATCACACGGGAATTTAACTTTTTTCTCTCTCTATTTTTTGCTGAATAAACATGAGCATGAAGAGTAGATAAATATATTTAATATAAATCATACAAATACACTGACATAGCAGAGCGTTGTATGAAGATATTTATGTGGATTTTTATGTCATATCGTATAAATAGAGAATAGTTGTGGTTTGAGAAATGACACACAACTTTTGTACGTGATTCATCCACTGTTTGATAGTAAATCATGCATGAGTTTATCTTCAATCAATCAAAACTGATGTCGATCAAAAATAGAAGAAAAATAAGAATCTTCTATTTTATTTAAAGAACTAAAAGAAATGAAAATCATTGGAAATGTTTGAGAATTTCATTATTTTATGTTAATTTTTAATTTTTTTAATTATTTTGCGAAGATGATGAAGTTGAAAAGTCTTCAAAAATCGATGATTTTTTTCAACAAAAATTCTCACTTCTTTTATCAAAAAATACATCTAAAATAGCAGTAAATGCTTATGTACATATTTATGCATATTTCACAAATACAAACTTTTTTATATGCAAAGAAAAGACAGAAAAATTGTAACTTAAATGGAAAATTAATGAGTTGTTTTTGTCCCAAGTGCTGCTGTCATTTTTTTGTAGTATATGAGTGTGGATACAAAAGTGTCATTTTGTTTGTGATAGTAAAGCTTATTTTTTATGTTTCTTGAATGCGGTTGTTTTTGTGTTTGGTCATTGGATGAGTAAAAATTATGTTTTTGATCGTAAAAAAATGAAAATGGAAGAAGAAATAGAAAAAATCAAAATTTTTTAAATTTTTCCATAAAAAACTTTTATTGATATTTAATTGGAATTTTCTTACAATTCAGTGAGAATTTTTTTCCTTGCGGAGTCTGACATCAAAAAATATTATCAATTTTTTTGTTCGCATGTTGGACTTTATTATTGATATTTTAAAAATATGTGATTAAATGTTTTTTATAAAAAAGTCCAGCATGCGTACTAAAATTTTATATAGTAAAATCCTCAAAAATGGGAAAATTGATAAATACGGATTTAATAAGGATTTTGATACAAATATTTGTCTGATTTTATGCAACGCGGACGAAATTTGTTCGCCTTAATGAAAATATCATAATTATGCAGACTTTACAGATTTTTCATTTTACTAATTCCACCATCAAATATGTATCTTAATGCTTAATTTCAAAGTGTTTCTCTCTTAATTTCTGTCACGAGTAGTGATGAAATTCCTAAATTTGTTTCTTTTTTGTTTTGTCATAAAAGGTAGATAGATTAAATATAGATATATGATTTATAAAATTTTATAATGATAGGCATTTTTTGCAACCCTGCTTAAAATGATTAAATGTTATGAATAAAATGTGAATAATATAATAATTTATATATTGTAAACTTCATAAAAACTGACTTATTACTTTTTCATGATGACATCAAAGATTACTCACAAATTTCTCTCTTCTAATTCGACATCATTCGATGGTGATGATTTTTGACGATCACCAATTTTAGCATGTTTACGGCAACACAAGTAAATCATTGCAATGTTAAAAAAAGTGAAAAGACAAATTAAAGGCAGAGCAATAAAGAAAAATGTATGAATCAAATTTTTCTCGAGATAGAAAAGCTTTTGACTTGTTTCATTTTTGAGATTACTCATGTTTTGATTCATTTCTTTTAAACCATGATCCATTCCAAAAAATCGCTCATCTAATTTTGTCATCAATTTTTTATCTTGTTGTTTCATCAAAGTTTGAATTTCATCGACTTTTTGATTCAAATTTGACTCAGATTTTTTGAGTTTTTCATCCTGTTTGTTGATCAAGTTTTCCATTTTCGATTCTAATCTTGAAAGTTTTTCATCAAATTCCTTTTTGATCGTGCCAAAACTGACATTGATTGTTTCATTCAAATTTTTTATTTGTTTAAAAGCAAGAAAAATATCAGGTAAACAATTTTCTTTGACTTCTTTTATCAACTCAAGTACTCCTGATTTATCGTTTTTGCGTTTATTTACACATTGATTGCTTTCTAACCAAAGATATTCAACTTGATTTAAATGATCAAAAATTGTTGGATAAATTTGATTTATTTTGTTTTTTTGAAGATTGATGAATTGCAGCTGTGTGTTAAATTTAAAAAGATCTTTTTCGAGATATGTGATGTCGTTTTCGTCCAAATTAAAATATCTCAACTTTGAATATTGTTCAAGATCTTTTTGATGAATTTCTTTTATACGACCATAACAAATGATTATTGCAATGAGATTTGGAAAAATTTTATTTAGTCCATGTGGCATGTAATGAATAGTTTTAGAATTTGAATAAAATGAGGCAACTTTTTCATGATTCATTGATGAATTGTAATGAGTTCCATTGGCTGAACTGATGACAATATTTGGTAAAGTTATTGATGGATCTTTGTTAAGAATGCACTCATAAACTGAACCAATAACATAGTAACTATCTCTTCCAAAATTACAATTGATGACAACAGCAGAAACAAAAGGAATGAAAAGTAAAAAAATCCTGTAAATTCTAATGAATTATTAATCTTAAAAATTTCTTAAATTTAGTTAATTTTTTATAATTTTACCTAAATAATTTCATTTTCACTCACAGTTTAAAAAACACAACTTAGTTTTTAAAGTTCACTATTTAAAATGAAATAAAAAATAATATATTTTTTTATGACAAAAATTATGAGTTGAAAAATATTTAGTCATGACCAAATAAAAATCATCATTTGAAAAATTTGAATCATCATTTTTCTTTTAACTATTTTGTCACATTATGCTTATTTTTAGAAATTTTAGGCTCTTTTTACAAAAGTTTATGAAAAAAAAAAAATTTCTTTGAAAAATGTTTTCGATGCTTACTTCCTTTATTTTATTTACTAAAGTGTTATAATTTATAAATTCTTTAAAACCATTTCAAAGTGATTCATAAAAATTTTTGTTATCTTAAGAATTTTTTACCCGTAAGTGTTTGTTATATGAACAGATGGCATTTTACATTTGAACTGCAAGCTTTTTAAATTGATAACTATTTATTTTGTCGATGATGTTCTGCATAGATAAACGAAGAGATCAGAGATGAAATTGAACACTAAGAGTAACATACGTAAAAACTTAATATACGAATTTTTTATGGAAAAATTTATGCTTCTAGTGTTTTATCAAAGAAATAATATGTGTTTTAAATTTAGACCAGAAACAAATTATTTTTTGTCATAAATATAAGAAATTTTGTAAATTTAAATTTCATTTTCTTCTTTCCTTCTCCTAAACTTTTTATTTTTGCTTAAAGGTATTATTTGATCATCTGATTAAGATTTTTTGTTATTCTTTTATTTTTCTACTGCAGAGTTTCATTTTTATGTCCATAATGTTGTAAAATTGGTATTTTAAGGGTTCATTTGAGGATTACAAGCCTTTTACAAATTTGTATCTCCTTTTCTTTTTCAATAATTCAATTAGTATAAAACAGCAGATTTGTACTTGTAAGCCAAAAAAATTGAAATTTAAAAATTTCCATAAAATCGATTGCAATCATTTCTTGCTTGCCATATGCCAACGACTTGAAAATGTATGCAAAACTCTCACCTAATTTTATATGATTATCATTATTATGGTTTATTATTCCAAAAAAATAAGTTTTATGAAGCGAAACTTGATTCATTTCTTACTCATATACACAAAATTCAAGTTTGTTGAATAATCCAATAAATCATCCATAAATTATGAGGAGAGAAATTTTTCTTTTTATGTGCCAACTAATAGCAGCACACCATATACACACACGGTATAGAAAAAAATATTTGAATTTCAATTTTTTTCTCCTTCTTTTTTTATTTGCAGCAAAATTTTATTAGAAGAGAAAAAATCGATAAAGGAAGAACAAAATTTGTTGTTTTTTAAGCTCTATTGAGAGGAAATGAGAAAGTGAGGTAGGCCACGTGGATTGAATTTATTTCATTTAAAGTATTAGAGTTGACCTTTTTTCTTGTTTTTGAGATGACTTTAATTTTCTTGTTCTTAATTTTTGGGATGCTTTATGAGTTCTGAGATGAAGGTTAATATTGAAAAAAATATTTTATAAATGAATTTTGACATTAAAAAATTAAATAAAAATTAGTATGAAAAATCTTTAAGATATACTTGGATAGAAAATAGAAATTCATCTCGGAATCTTTAAAAGCTTTAACTTTATAAAGATAAATTTATGCCTATTTTGTTTTTTTTTATTTTGTAATTATCAACACGGAGAAAATTATTTTATAACTGGCATAAAGTTTTTTAGATTTGTCCCTATAAAGTCAAATTTATAAGCGTTAAAAAGAAAATTTATAAATGTAATAAATTATTTATGACAGATATAAAAATATTTATTACTGTTATAAAAGTTTTAAAATTGTCATAAAAAAATTATAACACTTATAAATTTGACTTTATAGGGACAAATCTAAAAAACTTTATGTCAGTTATAAAGTATTTTTCTCTGTGAAGACTCGAAATTTCTTTGATTCAAAATATTCTATTTAAAAATATATACAAAATTTTCATGTCTTACTTAAAATTAAACTCACCTTTATAGTTTTTTTTGTATTCCACCTTTTACACAAAAAAAACAGTGTAAATTTTATGAATTTTTCTTCATTAAAAGAAAAACTCAAATTCATTATTTAATAAAATCATATTTTTTTTCAAATATTCAACTATGCTTTAAACTTCTTTTTTTCTTCAATTTAATAAGTTGACATTTTAATTTTTATTCATTTCACTAAAAAATTATCTTATTTAAAAATTTTCCTTTCTCATCGAAATCCAAACAGACAAGAAAGAAAAAAACTTAATTAAATAAAATTTTCCTTTATTACTTTTATAATTTTATTTTTCCTTTTTTTGCTTTTCTCACTCACGCACGTGCAATTAAAATCAATTTTACCATCAAGTGCTTTCGTTTTGAATGCCGCGTTGAAACTGAGATAAAATTAAAAAAATTTTATATCAAAAAAGAGAGAAAATTTTCCAACAGACTTTTTCCATAAATTCCAAGACAAAAAGTCTACAAAAGTCCTTGAACTCTCTCAATTTCTTCATTGCCTGTCTGTTTCCGTCTTGAACTTTTTTTCTTTTTTTCTATTTTGAAATAATTTTGTTGATATCGCGTGGAAAATTTTTTAATTAGATTATGGAACCATTAATTTATTTAATTACTTTAACCATCTTCCATGGTATGTTTCTATCAATATTTCAAAAATTCTCTCAACAACTCTTGAAATTAAAAATCTTTTGATTTTCCTCTAAAATCCAATTGAAATTTTAATCTAAAAGAAAATTATTGGTAATAAAAATAAAGCTAGTGAAATAACAAATCCAAATTTTAAATCAGTCAGTGATAAAATTTGTCTTGAATTCTCAACTTCATAATCGACTGGTTGAAAAAGTAAAATTTACCATAATAGCCAGAATGTCTGGTTATTCCTGATTAAATTAAATTATCAACAAGGTTTTCGAATTACTTTTATATTGCTGTTGGAAGTAATGATAAAATACTTAGTACTTGAAATATAAACGTTTTGTCAAGTAGTTTTCATACTTTTAGATAATTTAGACGTTAATAATTTAAAAATTTTCAAGATTTTTAGGGTTATAAAAATATTAATTAATGTCAAGCAAAAGCCAGTTACAACAAAAGTGTAAAACTCTTTATTTACCTTCTGCATAAAGAATTTTTTTGATCCATTCGAAAAGTTACAAAAGTTTCTACTAAAATTAATCCAATTGTTAAACACAGTAAAATTAAGTTATCAAATCAAATTGCATTAGCAACTTTCATAATTTGTTTACAAACTTTTCTTACATTTTTGGATTTTTGCTTAATTTTTTATACAAAATTATTAAGGTTTAGATATTCTTAAAAATTTCATATTTTAAAAATTAAATACAAATAATTTTTATGTCAGATTTTCATTTTCCTTTAATTTAATCATGAATACATTAAAATTACAATTTCTGTAAAATTGCACCAATCATTGAATAGCAAAATTGATTGCAATTGACATGCAGTAAAAACATCGATGATACCAAAAATTTAAACTCATATTTACAACATCATCACATCATAATTTTGTCATCGTTATGTGTCATTTATTGAGCGTGAATAAATAGCGTGGGTGATGATGACAATATTTTGTGGTCGCCATTGAAGTGATGACAATTATGGTTGTGTGATTTGTAGTTCATATGAGAAATGCAAAAGCTGGAAAATTTTGGAATAAAAATTTTATTATTAAAAAAATGTTCATGGCTTAGCACAGACTGAACAATTTAATTTTTTCCTTCAAAAACATCTCAATTACCAGAAAATCTTATTTTTTTCTCCCCAACATCTAAAAGCATAAAACTTCATCATTTTCTTCTCAATCTTCTTCTATCATAAACACATGACGCTCTTATTCACACTTTCAGTGCTTATCAAACCACAACACTTCAACCAATTTATATTCATAACATCAACATTCATCAATCATAACCTCACACAAGTTCTCGCTTTCTCATTCTCTTATAAGATTGCGGTTCACTGCAGATATGATTTTCATATTTGTCTGTCTGTTTCGTAAATTCTAAAAATATAAATATTTTTTTTTGGTGGCACTTAGGCATATGCCGACGTTTTCCTCTTTTCTTGCTTAAAAAGCTTCAATCAATCATCGGCAGCACTAAATATGAATTTTTTATTATTGATGTGTGTCGCAAGCGAATTTGAATGTATGAGAAGAAAAAATTTGGTAATAAATTGCAACTGTCAAAAGTTTTCTTCTTGCTTTTATGGAAATTTCTTCTTTTGATGATGGTATTTAATTAAATTTAGATATTTAAATATTTATGAGCAAATTTCATCGTTTTTTTAGTGACATAAAAATTGATCGATGAGATTTTCATGATGATGATATTTATAAGAAGCAATCTAAGAATTTTCTTAGAAAAATATGGAAAATATTTAAAGAATTTTTAAAAAATTTCTCATTTTTGGTGATGAAAAGTTTTTATAGATTCTTTTTTAGATGCTAATGAAATATTGTTTGTTTTTACAAAAAAATTAGAAAACTTTCTTTAATTTACTTTTATTTCAATTGTTTCTTTAAAGCTTAATATTTTTCAAACATTTAGCAAATTCAATCTAAATTTGCACAAAATGATACAAATAATTTTTAAGAACAAAGAATTTAGCATGTTTCATACCGTTGTTGTTTATTTTAAATGAAGCACAGAAAACGCGTAAAAATTAATTCAAATTAAGCTACAATAACAATCAGTCTGATCCTCCAGGCTGGAAAAAAAAATTTACCTTAAAAATTTAACTTGTTAATATTTTGTTAATAATTTTTTATTTGTAAAAAAAACCATTTTTATTCTATTAAAATTATAATTAATCTCTTTTCAACTATATAAATTTACAAACTATTGAATGCACACTTACCCATTAATTCATCTACCAACAAGAAACGGTTCAATTTTTTCTCCCTATTTTATAAAATTCATCATATCAAATTTCATTTATTTTGAAACTCATATGCAATAATTAATAATTCAATATCAGTTGCGAATGCTTTTTAAAACTAACGCGGATTTGCAATCATATTAATTTTTAATTTTTTTATCTACCATTGCAGATCATTTTATGAGAGAATAACTATAATTAAAATTTAATTATTTTCTATTTATTTGCAAGACTTTTGAACTGGAATGGAGCGGAAAATTAAATGAAAATTAAATCAGTGTTATAATGAGGATGGAAAAATTTAAAGATTGGAAATAAAGTAGATAAAAATTTTGTTGAAACAAAATTTAATGAATCTTTTAGGGGTGTTCACGAATAAGAAATAGCGAAAAACAACTACAAAAAACTATGAAAAACTGAGAAAAACTACCAATAGCAAACTCGTGAATACCTCTGGGAATTTTTATTGTTAAATGTAAAATATTATTTTTTACAGGGAAAGGATTTATGAAGAAATCAATAGTTAAAGGAAATTAAGAAAATTATTCAATTAAAAGAGTGAAGATTTTTGTGCAAGAGCATTAAACTAGTGAACTTCATTAACGATATATATTTTATAAATAATAATTAGCAAAATTGTTATAGTAGTTATAAAACTTAATAAATCTTTATTAATTTTTAAATAAAACAAGCCTTATGGATTAGGATTTCTTTTACAAAATTATATATTTTTAACAAATGTACAAAGTTACTTTGTTGTTTCTTTAAATTTGTTTTCTTTTGTATTTTTCATAGTTTTATTTACAGCATTTTATTCTACAGGTAATTTTATCATATCGTTATATTGAATTTTTCAGACAATTTTTTTCCAAAGTTACAAAAAATCTTCTTCTGTTCTTTTTTAAAATTGTTCTATTTTATTTTTACTATAAATAAATGTATCTTTATCTATAAATACTTCCTTAATACTCATGAGAAATCAAAAATAGAATAAATAATCCCTTTTCCATCTTAATTTGCTTTTTTCCTTCCTCTAAATCTGACAATCAACAACTTTGCTAATAAAAATAGACAGCTAAAAAATTATTTATTCTTTCATTCACACATGCACGTGGATTTTAAATGAATGGAAAAATTTTAACAGCTGAGTTAGGTAGAAAATAGAAAAGCAGCTTTCAGCAAGCATGAAAAATTTAAATTTGTCATTTTGTTGTTTGTATTTGTCAAAGCGCTTGTTTTTGTGACTAGCAGAATAAAATATTTAATGGACTTTTGACATGTGAGGAAAACTTTTTTTTTGCAGCATAATTTTTTAAAAATGGGAAAATTGTAGAATTTAAGGTAAGTAAGAATTTAGAAATTTATTTCTGTTATTCTAAAATTTAAAATTTCAAAAGGACATGAAATTTGAACAATCTTAACGAATAAACAAATTTACAAATTTATAAATTTATGTTTTGATTTCAAAAGAAGCCTGTGACATAAATTTAATTAAATTTTAATTGAAAAATTTATGAGTTTAATTTTTTTTAACGAAAGTTTCATAAAATATTCGTTGAAATAAAATGTTTGATCCAATTTTCTATTTTTTTCTGCAAAATTTTCTGTAGCAAAAAATTCCTTTCATATTTCGTGTCAATTCCAATTTTCTAATTTCCCATACGTGATGATAACACTCGAAAGCTAATTTTCAAAACACTCTATTAATCCATTCAGTTTTTCCCTTTTCTAACTCTTTTTGTTCATTTTCATTTTGGTCATTGTGTTTGCGAGTGTATGCAAAAAAATTTATATTTAAATTCTCATTACAATTACTGTACAAACACATGAATGTTTGCCATACACAGACCTTTACGACTAAACTTCATGTATTGTTTTAACGCGTGAGAGGTGCTGAGTCAGGCGTACACAAAAAGCTACTGTTTAAGCTTCTATGACATGAAAAGCAAACATTAATTAACAATAATTGCCATTCATTTGCATAAATTCTTTTTTACTTTTTATTGTAACCGTCACCTCGCTCAAATATTTTTTTTTGCTGTTTTTTAACTGACTTTATTTAAAAAATTTTTTTTGGAAATATTCAAGAAAAAAATACATCTGGAAGTTTTATTAAAAAATTTTATTGAATTTAATAATTTAATAAAATTTTTAAATGTCACATTTTAGTACAATAAAATTTCCATTGATTTAGTAAAAAAATAAAAATTTAAGTTTTGAAAATATCTTTAATGTACGATAGTTTAGAAAATTCTTTTTTAAACCAATTTGGACCGTTATTTAGAGTTGATATATCTAAAATATTTTTACTAAATTCAAGGTTTTTTAATTGTGGATGTTGCAAAAATTTGAGTTTTAAATTTTGAAAGTCGAAATTTTTATATTGAAAAATGCTTAGGTAGTCTCTGTGTATTAATGTTAAAAATGTTTTTAAATCATTACTTGAAAGATAATTTTTGAAAAATGTACCAAATTTTAAATGTTGAAAATCACTCAATAAGAAACCATAAATAATTTCAATAATTACAATTCCATTGCTTGATGTTTCAGAAAATAACAAAAAAAGTTTTGTAAGCAAATTTAATTTCGATTCAAATTCTTCTTTGTCTGATTCCTCTTTCATAGCTTCTGTCATTACATCAATAAAAAATCTAGCCACGAAATATTCAACAAATGTTCGATACACAAGCTCAGGAAATTCGTCCTCAGCATTCCAATTATTTATTGAAAAAAAAAACCATAACGAGCAATCTTTTCAGGTGTCCACTTTGACTTTTCTTTTGTCTATAATTTGAACAAATCAAATGTACAAAAATTTAGCTTTCCATTTTTGCATGAAGTTGTTTTTACAGATAAAAAGAAATCATCAGCAAAAATTGTTTTAAAGGCATTAATTTGATGGATCTTCCAAATTGAAATAATTCACGAATTGCAGCTTTTGAACTAATTTTTTTTAAATTACTGATGCATGACATAATACTTAATATTACTCAACATTAGATAAAAAATGGATTTTTTAATCTAATTCATAATATGATAGCTATTACTGAAACCACAAATATTAAATGATAAATTGAATGACTAAATTTTTTTAAAAACAACTTTTTTCAACGTTTTTATCAAGGGGTGGGAACTTTGAAAATCTTCTTATGTAGACATTGGAAAAAATTCTATTTTTCAGGCAACTTCATGCAAATTATTAAAAAAGTACAACAAATTCTATACAATTTTTTTGTACCAACTCCTTGGTTTTTGTCATATTTTTATCACCATAAGATTTTTAGATGAAGTTGATTTAAAATATTTCACAAGTTTTTTTACTTTTCTACAATTTTGTGACATTCTTCAAAAAATCTCCTGCGATGTAATCACAATATGAGACACGATATTTTTATTACATATTCAACTGATTTCCCCAGTTGTTGGTCTTTACACATATACACAAATTCACTCTTCTTTTCACATATAAATTTTTTTTCTCTCGTCAGTTTATGAACAATTTAAATTCATTTTTTCTCTCTTTTTCTTCACAGTCATCAAAGTTTGTAGCGCAAGCTTCAAGCAACGAAGAAGCTCGTTAGGAAAAATGACTGAAGGGAGCATGAATGAAAGAAATGAGAGTCATTGGGCAAAGAGAAAAAGATTTTTCACTAGAGATGTGGCTGCCGTTGATGATGGGCAATGATAAGAGAAAAAATTGAGTCAAGGCAAGAATAAGAAAAAATAGCGGAAGTACAGAATTGAGTGCAGGAAGGAAAAAAAGGAAAATATAGACATAAAAAATTGTTAAAGCTCATGAGAATTTTTGTTGTGGAATTTTTAATTAATCTTGCGTCGTTGGGAATTTTCTGAATGTTTTCTTTCAATGGATTGATGAAATTTTTTTGAGATTATATTTTTTAATGAACTTTTAAAATATTTTGATCTTTAAATTATTTTATAAAATTTTCTTCATTTGATTCTTTTAAAAGTCAGTGTTAATTAAAAGAGAACAATTTATAAAAAAGCTTTTTTAAAGTTCAAATGAAAGTTCATAAAAGCTTTACAAAAGCTTTTTCAAAAACAATGAAACTTTTTTTGAAAACTTAACGAAAGAAAATTCTGAAAACAATTTTTTAATTAAGACAAAGAAAATAATGGAAAAACTTTTGAAACAATTCAATGCAAGTATTTTTAAAAATTTGAGAATAATAGTTTTTAAAAATTTAACGAATTTTTTTTATTTAAATTTATTTAACGAAGAATTTCAATATGAATTTATTCAATTTAATGAAGAATATTTTAAAATTTAACAATTTTTTTTTTAAATATAAAAAAGAAAAACATTTTAAGAAAATTCAAGGAACATATTTAAAATACTTTTTTAATTTCAAAAAATTCTAATGTATGTTTTAAAATCTTTAGTGTTTTTAATCTTTTTTCAAAAATAACTTGCAAATTGACCTAAAAAAGTCTTTGTTTTTATTCTTGGTCGAATTGTTCGTTATTAACTTACCATATCCATTTCAATAGTAAAATTCTATTATGTCCTTTTTATATCTCATTTTGTGTGTATCTTCTAAGCCACATGTAAGCCCATTATTGCATCATTAAGCAATTCCATGTCATTCTAATGTTTTGATTGCCAGTGGGTAAAAAATGTCCTAAAATTTCAAACATTTTTTTACGAATTATTCATAAAATGACAATTTAATATAAAATTTTGTAAAATTTCTTCTTCATGACATTTGCAATTCCACTGGCTGCCAAATAAAGAAGCTGGAAGGTTTTTGTCTCTCATTTTATTATCGGACTTATTATGTCATTTTCTTAAAGCCATGAGAAAAATATTTCTCCTCCTTCACTTTTATCTTTTCAACCCACTTTCACTTTCTTTTTCTCTCATCACCTTAAGCATTGTATCAGAAAGAAAATTGAGAAAAAAGTATCAATTCCCATTGCCATCTTTATCCGACACACGAAATCAGCAGAAAAAAGGACAAAAAGAAATTTCGACTCTTTACAGCAAATTTTCCACATGAGATGAAAGACCGACATAGGAGGATGAACTGAAAATGAGAAAGATAGGCCATTGAGAATGAAAGAAAATTGTTTTCTTTTTTATTGAAAGGTGCACGAACGAAGATTATTGATTTAAAATGATATCAAGGATAAATTGGAAATTTTCTTTTTTGCTTGTTTTGTGACACTTTTTTTACAGGTTTTTTGGAGAAAAATTTTTAATGGATTTTGGAAATTAAATAGAAAAATTTCTGTTTTTTTAAAAATTTTCGTAAATTTTGATCGTTAAAAATATTAAAATTTGACGAAAAAAATTTTTTCGATAAAAAATATTAAAACAATTCAAAAAATTTTGAAATTAAATTTCCGTTAAAAATTCATTTTTTTTAAATTTAATAATTTTCTTTTTAATTTTCATAAAAGCAAGTAAAACTTTTTTCAACAACAAGTAAGAAACTAAATTTATCATAGTTTACTAACAACGACAATCATCATCATCACCATAAAATACTAAAGCAAGGAAAGTGTATTAAGGAAATGAAAAGCAATTTCCAAATGTAATAAAATATAGCACAATAAAGAATAAAGCATAACGAGCGAGTGAAGAAAATGTCTCATAAAATCAAGTCCGCAAATTGCTCAATAAATACTCACACAAAAGAGGAAAAAAGTCATGAAAATGAGAAAAATTAATTTAGTGACACGAAAAAAATGACTTCAAATTTGTCATTAAATGAGAGAAATTTTTTTACATTAAATTGAATTCAAAAATACATGACACGTAAAAAAGATAAAAATAATTTGATTTTGAGATTCAATTTTACAACGTGTCATGTCTCAATTTCAATTTGAATGCAAATTTTTCTACTTTTTCTTTTTTTCTTGCTTCATTATTTTCTGTTCTGAAGAAAATGTGAAATTTTAAAAAAAGTTTTTTATTATGAAAATTTTATAAAAAATTTAATAAAAACATTCAAAGCCTAAGCAAAAACCGCTATGGAATATTCTATAATTTATATGTTTTATCGATTGACATACAAGCCACAGCTGCTCAATGTACAACACGATATTCACAGAGAGAAAAGGATTGATTGTGTCTCCATGTATTTTGCGTGTCGCGCATATTTGAAAAATTTATTAATATCGCCAATAAATCACGTTTTCCTTTCAGCCCTAAAATGAAGCATAAAGCACTTTGTAACTTTCATTTTTCTTTTCTCTTTTCATTTCGTTCGTTATTAATTGAGTGTGGACGACAATAATTGTCAATAATTAACAGAAGCCGAGTGATTAATTATTCATTCTATTCGAGGTTTATACACATACACGTAATCATTGCATGTGTCAATTTGCCTTTTTTTCTATTTCCATTTTCTGCCGCTTTATCGACGTCATTGACAGAAAATTCGATATGTATGTTGTATATTTGTGTGAGAGAAGCTGCAGCTGCTAACTTTCTTGTTTGGTTGTCAGACAGTCAAAGCCGTCTGGCTCGTATGTGAATGAAATTCGAAATTTGTGAATTATTAAAAAGTAATTAGAAATTGATGAGCAATATTTATTTTCTATGTTTTTTCTTAAAAAAATTACCTTTTAATAATAACACGGTTTATCGTTTTAAAAATATACTACAAAAAATAACCAGAATGTTATTTTCAAAACTATTCAATTTACGATCAAATTTTTCTTTAGTTTTTTTTAAAATAATTTTGCCTTTTATTTAATATTAAATAATACAAAAAATGACAAATAAAGACAGTTTTTTTTTACATTTTTAATGATTTACAAAAACAATATTTACACAATTCATCCAACAAAATGAATTTATCAATATTTGCTCACTTTTAAAATATTTTTCACCTCTCTAAAATATTCCAACAACATAAAAAGTTTCAAATAAAAAAAAAATACTGCATTTTTGGTCAGTCCGTGCAGATTTGCTTCAAATGAATTGATTTCATTATTCATAAACAAACATTTTTTGTTTTTTGCATTGCATGTTCGACTGACATGCAACTTCAATCAATTTTTTATCATTTTTAGGTTGCACCACATGAGGCATGAATATAGATTTAAAAAATGTCATGGGAATTGAAAAACTATTTTTTTATTTAAAAATCAAATAACTTAAATTTTATATAGAAATTGATTGAAATTTATTTTAAATTTTTTTTTTTTTTTTTTTGAAAACTAAGAAAATTTTATGAATTTAATTGATTTTAAATTTGTTTATGAATAAAAAAGTTGAAAGTTTTTTTATTCATGGTAAGTGTTTTTAAACCTGTTTTTATAGCAAAAATTTCTTGTATTTTTATTTTGCCATTTACAACGCAGTATACTCAGTATTAAAAACTTTTTACTGTAGTCAAGTTTACTTTTACATAAGAAATATTTAAGTTAAATAAAAATAATTATTTTGGCATTTTAAAATATTTTTTAAAACTTTAAGTTATCTATTTGAATTATTAGTCTCTGAACCATATAATTTTTTAAAAAATTCAATGGAACAGAATTTAATTAAAACTGACAGAAAATGAATCGTTCAATAAAAAAATTTCTTATTCTTTTTCTTCACTTGCATCATCTTATTTCTGCTCAACCTTCACCTTACAGCTTTAAAAACCAGTTTATCGGAAATTATTCAAATTATGTGACAGCAGAAGAAGAATTGAGTAGAAATTATTGCAATAATTATTGGTGCACAAATGATGCTCATTATCTTTTTACAAAATCATCACAATATCCAAATGTCAATCCTTGTGTTGATTTTAGAAATTTTACTGTTGATCAAGTTGTTCAAGTTGATGTGCCTGATGATCGTCTTTCATATCGTGGTTTTGCTGGAATTGTTCAAGCTAAATATTATGAACGTCAACGAAAAGTTGTTGCAGCAAAGTTTGATCCAATTAAAGATGAAAACAGTCGAATTATAAAAATAGTAAAAAATACTTTCAATCAATGTTTGAAATCAAAACATGCATTGAGACATATTCAAGCACATAAGGACATTGTTGAACATTTGCAGTCACTTGGTGGTTCACCATATCTCAGTAAACACATTCACTTCAATCGTGACAAATTCAATGAAGCCACTGATTATGGAATTGACGATCTTTGGACTAACAATGTTCCAAATAGCTTTAATGAAGATGAATTGTGGATTGGTGAAGATTTTAATGTGAGCAGATATTTTGAAGTTGAACCTTGGTTTTCTTTCTTATTATTCTTTGATCTTGAAATTAAAAGATGTGAAAATGATATGGTTTGTTTAAAAGATCCAGTTTACAATGAATATAATTTCAATAGTAATGAAGAAGATGATTTTGTAAACTATAAAGAATTACTTCGAACACTTGATGACGCTTTTCGAATGCGACCTCAGTTGCGAAAAATTTTAGTTGATGAAGTTTACTGGCCAGTTGTTAAAAGAATTAGAATTTTTTTAAAAAAACGTGTGCATCTTTACAATGAATTCGTAAATAGACCATCAAAAATTAAAATTAAAAATTTACAACAACTTAATGCTGAAAAATTAAAAATTGATTGGCTTCAAGTCATAAATTCACAATTATTTGAAGAATCAAAATTGACTGAAAATGATGAAATTTTAGTTGAAGGTGGAATTGAATTATTGCAGCAACTTGTGAACAATTTGATAGAAACTGATAAAAAGTAAGAAATAAATTTTTCAAATATTTTTTAAAAATTATAAATTTTCATCAATTTGATTTCAGAATCATCGCAGATACTTTCACACTTGGCTTTATTTACTCACATCGTTATCAAATAATTCTTCGATTTCATAGTGACCAAGATGTTTTTGTTCAAGGAACTAAACATGGTCAACAACGATGGATTTCTTGTCTATATAAAAATTCTTTTGTTCATCACATGCAACCAGCACTTTTAGTAATGTATGAACAGAACAGAGAAGTTTGGGATCGAACTTTGGGTGATTTTGATCGAGATTCGGTTGATGAAAGAATTGACATTGTCGGAAGTGCAGAAAAATTGATTGAAGAAGCCGTTGATGAGTTTAAAAGAGAATTCTTAGCTGAAAGAGCTCCATATTTGCCAGTTGAAGTTGCAGCTGATATTTTGTTCAAATTGAAAAATTTAAAAATCCTCATTGGTTTGCCAAAATCAATTTTACCAATATCAAAACTTGAAAAATTTTATAAAAATTTAAAATTGACTGGAAATGAAACATTTTTGAGATCTTTGTGGGAAATTGAAAAATATCATCAGAAATTAAGGAATGAACCGAAAACAAGTTGGAGAAGACAAATTGATCAAGTTGTTGACACTGAGCCGCTCTTTATTAAATATAGTCTTGAAGATGGAAATATTTTATGTAAGTTTTAATCAAAATTTGCTACTAATTTGGAATTTTTTTTAGTTTTCTGCTTTGAATTTTATCACATTTTTTTAAAAAATTTAGAACTCTTAGAAATTTTAAATTTTTAAAATTATTTCAGTTATTTCTCCAAATGAAGTTATTTATCCAAAGTATCATCCATTGAGACCAAGATTTTTTAATATGGCAACTTTATTTCGAGAAGTTTTAACAAGGATGTATTTAGATATTCGGGATTATTTAAGAAAAGTAAGTGTTAAAAGTTTTTTAATCATTTTATAATTTTTGAATTTTTTCTAGCGATATTTCATTTATTTGAACCCTCTAAGTAAAACAATCGATCAAATAACTTATACAAACTACAAAAATTGGCTCAAAAACAACACAGACCTACAAATTGGTGCAAATTATCTCACAAATGAACAACTTTATTGGGTTGCATTTGCAGTTTCAAAATTTACAAGATTTCGAAAAAATAAACCTTCTTCAATTTATAACAGAAATCTTTTAAATAGTGAATATTTGCATGTTTTTGTTAAAAGTGAAAAAGCATTTCAAGATGCTTTCAAATGTAATTGGACTGAAAATGATGAAAACTTGAGGAAAGAATTTTTGAATAAACTTCAAAAATTGCGAAATTAAATTCAGTTTTGAGATTTGAAATAAACAAGTCTATAAATATTTAAAAAAATCAACAATTTTTTACCAATTAACAAACTTTTTCTAAGTTTAAAATAATTAAGTTCAAATTAGACTAAATTAACTTTAAAATGTCCTCTTTAAAAAATTAAAACAATTCAAAAAATATTTTTAATTAAAATTCACCCCTACATTTCACTTTATTCAACTTCCATTTATTCATCATTTATCCAATACCACTTCACTTCACAATTCACTCTTCCACGCTTATTCAATTTATTGTTATCATCGCAACTCGATATTATTACTTGAATGCACGATACACACAAGCACATGCAGACGGCAGCTCACACTATAAATAAAAACCAAACGAGCACTAAAGCAATCGATAAAGCGATAGAAAAAAAGCAGCAGCAGCAAAATAATGGAAAGGAGAAACTGAAAATTCACTGAACTGAATGATGAAAATTCACGAGGATTTTCACGGTTGAATTTAAATGCATGGAGTGAGTAATGAATTGGAATTGAAAGCAGGTAAATGGATTTGAAAATGTGATTAAAAATTTTTTAGTTAGGAAACGAGTTAAGTGAGAAATTTTCAATTAATGAAAATTGAAAGGTGAAAAATTTTGACATAAAATGACAAAATAAATATTTAAAATTCCAAATGCATAAACTTTTCATCAATACAAAAAAAACTTGCCATGTTGACTCCACATAAATCAAAAAGATGAAGGAAAGAAAATCGGATAAAAATGGAGAAAAGGAAAATTCAATTAATTCTGTTTTAGCTTTGCATGCTCACGATTTTGTCAATATGAAAAAATAGAGAAAAAAGGAAGGGAAAAATGTTTTTTTTTTGTAGTTGTAGAGTTTTTTATTTATATAGTTTGCTATGGCTAAAGGGTTGGTAATGAAAATTAATAAAGAAAAAGTTTCATTAAATTTCAAACTTAAAGAATTTTTAAGTCATCAAATTTCAGCAATTTTAAAAAATATTGAAAGAAAATTTTAATAGTTTTATAAAGTGTTAGCTAATTATTAAATTTTAAATTTATTAAATCTATAAATTATATTCAATTTTTGGAAAGTTTCTAACCATTGCAATCAATTTTTCATTCCTTTTTTTCCCTTAACTTCCTCATTTCGACAATGTTTTGTCAAACAATTAATTTATGGGATTTTTATGTGTGTAGATATAGATTGAGTAAAGTTAAAAGGAGTGAATTTTATGACGGGAAAAAATCAAAATGTAGGAAAGTCTATTTATATTTAATTGAGTTGTTTTGGCAAAAAAAAAGAAATTTTCGAAACTGACTTTTTATAGTTTATTGATGGTTCTAATGACAGTTTTGAAATACATTGATTATTAGATTATACGAAGGAAAAAGTACATTATATTTAGATATTTTTCCTTAATATTTGGATTCGGCACTTGCATGCATACTTGACTGGTATCCGCATAGCTACTTATATGCATTCAACTTGACTTATAAAAAATGTCAAATTATGTTCATTTTGGTCAAAACTTTGCACATTTATATAAAAATCAATGATTTCTAGGTTGGCAAAGTTTTTACAAAATTAAATAAATTTTGAATGAAATAGAGACATTTTTTGTAAGTCAACTTGAATAAATAAATTCAAGTAAATATGTGGATATCAATCAAGTATGCATGCAAGTGCCGAACTCTCTTTAATTTTTATATAATTAGATAATTTATTAAAAAGTGAATGATTAATTCACAAAGTAGCAAGAATTTAAATTAAATTTTCTAATTTTCCCATGCTATATAATAATTTACTGCTCATAACATTTGATTTTTAAATAGTTCTTAAAATAACAAAAAACAAGATTCAAAAAAAAATTCTTTTCCTTTAAATGTCATTAATTAAACTTTGATCACAATTATTTCAATCAATCTCACTTTTCAAGTAAAAACTTCTACAATTTCACTCATCTAATCACTTTTTAATTACAAAATTCTTCATTTAATCTTAAATTGCATTTTCAACTTATGTTTTATCTTCACAATCACAGAAAGGAAGCCTGTATAAGACCATGAAATCACAAACTGCAATTATTTCTAATTTCTTTCTTAAATGACTTCATTCATTAATCTCAACTTGCACGTTTTATAGAACTTAAAAAAGTGCAATTAGTGCAAGTATCTAATTTTACAATTAAAAGTAACTCAATTCCTTGGGAGTCTATTAAACGCTCGACATCAGCTACCATGCCATGCATGCACATCTCATACCACGAAAAATAAAAAAAAAACTTTTTCCTGAGGGTGGCAAAAATGGCACATCGAGTTGCATCTGCAATGCAGGCATTTTTCCCATTCTGTGCTTACTTTTTCTCTCTCTCACTTTATACATGTGCTTCATTGTTGTTTTTACTATCAATTTTTTTGTTCTCACTCTTTCTCTAGTTGATTATTACTGCTGTTTATTGCTGACTGACGTTGGCTTTTTTTTCTTGTAATTATATTATTTTTGTATGTGGAGTTGTTGAAAAAAATTTATTTTATTCATGAATGATGGGGAAATTTTAATAATTATACGAATAGAAAGGAATATAAATGGACAAAGTTATTGTTGATTTGCAGAATTTTTAAAAGATTTTTTTTTCAGAGTTGGAAAATTTTATTTCTTGGCAGTAACTTTTAGAAGGCACTTTTTAAATTGAAAAAATAAAATAATTTTTTGTGAGCCAGATTTTGGTTATGAAAAATTTATATTTTGTCATTTTTGAAAATTAAAAATTTAAATTTTATGAAAATTCAATTCTAAAAATTTTCTATTTTACTTCTTTAGTCAATTCTGATTTAAAAATATCTAACAAACTTTTTAAAATTAATCAAAAAAAGCATGTAAATTTTGGAAAAGATTAAAACAAAAAAATGCAATTTTCTACCATCTTACAATTTTACGGTCTTGAAATTTTATTAAAGCTTTTTTCTGTCTCAAAAGATCAATACTTATCAAGTTCTTTCATTCTCATCTTCTGTATCACTTTCAATTCTCAAAAGCTCTCAAAAACTCTCATGTCAACAAGGATATAAAAAAATCGAAAAAAACGGACATGATGGATTGAATGGTTTTTCATTTGCATTTGCTAAAACGTGACCTGAAAGAGTAAAGAAAAAGAATTTTTATCGTAGAATTTTGTAAACCTTCAAAGAAAATTCAATTTTAGCTCTTGAATAAAAAAATGCCAATGAACCCTTTTTGAAAAAATGTTTTTATTTGTCTATTTTTTTGCTCTTAATTCAATCAAAGAGATAATAAATTATGAGAAGAAAAGAAAAATGATTGTTTATATTTGTTGGTTAAATTAAAATTTAAAAAAAATGTAAAACTGACCCATTATTGAAACACTGGAATGAATGAAAATGTTTAAATTTAAATTTGATACAAAAAATTTTTTAATAAAATTCTGTAACAAGTTTCATTTTGTTGAGAAATTTAGAGCCATGAACTTAATTTTAAATATTTTTCAAAAATTACTTAAAATTTAAAAAAGAAATTCAATTTTCATTCAATAAAATTTTTCTACTCTTCGAATCCATTCATGCTTTATAGACAAAATTCTTTTGAACTATCACGTAATTCAATAAAGTGAATGCAAAAACATCTAAAGTGGATTTTCAGCGTATGCATGTCGCTTTCTCTTGTTAGTTCAATGATTCAAAAAGTGAAACGAGACATAAGAAAAATGGTTTTTTTTAAAGTTATTGAGATGAAAAATGAAATTGATATAAAAAAGTTTTTCAAGCTTTAAAAAAATAATTTTTCTCTTTATTCTTTCATTCCCGGGAAAAAAATTTTTCCCTTTTTTATTTTACCTTTCCTCATTTCATTTTATGCTGAAAAGTGTGCATACTGCAATGCAGATGACGTCAATCAAAGTTAGCAAACATACATAATGACAAAGTAAAGAGAAATTTGTAAAAAATTTTACAGATTGAAATTTTTTTGTGAAATTGAAGTTATGGAAAAATGTTCTAAGTATATTAATTTATTAACCGAATGTTTCAACAACTTTATTATTTTAATCAGTGTGTGGAAATAAAAATTTTTTCGAAAATGAAAATCCAGATTTTGAAAATTCCGTTAAAAACAAGCAAATTTATTTAATTTTCTTGATTTAATATAGCTCAATTCACTCATAGAATTAAATTTAAAAAGTCTTTTTCATCATCATATATTGAGAAATGGCAGATACACTGAGAATTAGCTGTGTAATTCTTGAATTTGAGAGTAACGATTTTCAATTTTGAATTTTCGAACCAAAAGTCGACGTAATTTCGAAAAGTTTTAAGTTTTCTAGAAATTTTACAACAAAACTTTTAGTTTAGTACAACAAAGCTTGAAAAAAGAAATATTAATTCAGTTACTAAGAAACAAAGAGAGAGATAAGACTTCAAAAGTTGTAAAAGTGAAAGTGTCAAATAATATTTTGATTTGTATATAAAATTACTAAAATTAAAGAATGTGAATTAGTTAAAAGAAGTCATTAAAAATTTACTTTTCTGAATCAGTTTTCTTATATCTAAAAAGTAACTACGGTTTATATAATTCAGAGTTAGCAACAGCAATTAGCATTAACTAGAAAATTCTAGGCTATTGGTTCTATTTTGAATTTGAAAAAGAGCTTGTTTAAAAATTTCATTGAATTGTATTGGAAATTTAAAAATGCATCTAAAACATTTAAAATTTTTAATCTTTGCTATGCTTTTTGGCTGCATTACAAAAAGTTATTTTCATTTATCAACTTAAAATTAATTGAAAATGAAAATTTATATTCTAATTGTCCTTGAAATCTTCTTATTTACTGAATATGAAGAAATTTATTGATTTAATAATAAAAAGCAAAGTGCATTCAAAAGCTTGATGTTCTAAAAATGTTAGAAAAATACAATTGAACGTTAAACAATTACAAAGATTGAATAAACTATCAGAATTCAACGTATATGATAAAGAAATTCTTGGACTTGAACTATACTTTTACTTAAAAATGGTAAAACACTTCTGAACAAAATAAACATTATTAAAATAAGAAAGATGTACCAAAGACTTTTTATTTTATTTTGCATTGTATTAATTTTCAAATTTTACTTAATTGAAATAAACGGTTTGATAAAAATTGAAACTCAAGAAAAATATGATTCAATTTCGAACTCGTTGATCCTTGGATTAAACATTGATAAAAAAATAAAATTAAATGTAAAAATTTAAATTCAAAACCAATTAAAGGAAATATATTTCAAGAACAACAAAAACAATATGAAAGGATTGAAAAGATTTCACAAGGGATGGCTGATATCATTGATGAATTTTTCATCCGACAAAAAATTGTTTTTGATATTCAAAATGTAAGAAGTAAATTACTTTTTGCTTCACCGAAATATGAAGAAAACGGTAAAATAACTTGTTTCTATCTTATAAAATTTATTGATTTGGAAAATATCTAAACATAATTTTAAACTCATTTAATTAAATCGTTATTAAAAATGTATTCTACATTTTAACTTAATATATTGTAGATTTTGAAAAAAAAAATTTTTAATTATTTTCCTTTAAATTTTATAGAGAACTATGAGGAAATTTTTGGTAACACAATAAGAAAAATCAAAGAAATACAACCGATATTAGTTCAAAATAAAACATTCATAGGTTTTGATACAGATATAATTAACTCATTGATAGTTTTTAATCCTGAACAAAAATACCATGAAAGAGTATTCATGAAATTTAGGCCTAATGATCTTAGTAAAAAAAAATTTTTGGAATTTCACACAGCTTGTAACTATGATGTTTCTAAAATAGAACCACAATCTCTATCAGGAATAAATTTTCCTGTTTATTTTATGAATTTGTACATTTTTTGTCAACAAAATGAAACCGTTTTTGATTTAATCACTTATGAATGGTTTGATGCTGAAAGTTGTAAGAAAGTAAAAATAAAAGTTCTCAACAAGTTCAATCTTGAGTCAATGGAATGGCAAAAACCATTAAAAAATTATGAAAAGTTCAAAAATTTGAATAGATGTCCATTAAAAGTCAACAAATATTTTTATCCAAAGAACAGAAAAGATAAACATTTGTCCCAATTTGGAGATTTGTTGCATATTGTTGGTGATCGTGCAAACTTTACACTTAATTTTAACTCAAGTTTCTCTGAAATTGACATTAATATTAATCAAGAATATGCAACTAATATTATTCATAGCTTTGGAAAGTATGTGACTTCACCAATAAATACAGTAAATATTGGTCTAATGGTGTCTAAAAATGAAAATTACACCGCGTATGAAAAACTTCTGCTACCTTTTGATGAAACAACTTGGATTCTTTTAATTATCACATTTTGTATTGCTTTTGTTTTAATTTTCATCTTTAATCAAATGAATGATAAAATTCAAAAAGTTGTTTTTGGTGAAGGAGTAACAAGACCATTACTTAATGTTGTTAGTACATTTTTTGGAATTGCATTACCAAAACTTCCAAAATTAAGTTTTGCTCGTTTCATTTTGATGAATTTTATACTTTTCTGCTTAGTTATTAGAACAGCATATCAAGGTGTTCTTTTTGATTATATGAACAGTGACATGAGAAAACCACTACCGAAAACTATTGATGAAGTTTTTGATAAAAATTACAGAATTCTTGCTAATTATAATCATTCAGACAAAGAAAGATTATTTTATGAATCAATTGATGTAGAAAGACGAGCAAAAATTGATAATATAACAATAAAAAAAGGAAATATTCGTGTATATTGTCAATATATTGGAGATAAGGCAACAAAAACAGCAATTGTGACTGATGAGCGCTTTGATATGATGATTAAGTTTTTTTGTAAAGAAGAAATTTTGAGGATTAAAGAAACAGTTTTTACTGTTAATGTAGGATATGGATTGGTATCATTTCATTATCTTTATGATAGCATTGAATCAACAATACAATGGTTGTTACAAGCTGGAATTCCTCAATTTTGGTATGAACTCAATCATTGGCACATATATAAAAGGATTTATATTCCTAGTTCTCCGCCAAAAGATGTTTTAACTTTGAACGATTTGAATTATGGCTTTAATATTTGGCTGATTGCTTGTGCAATTTCAATTTTTCAATTTTTCATCGAAGTTATTGTTGGAAAAATTACAAAATATCGAACTCAAAAATCAGAAAGTGTTGAAAGCTTAGAGACAAGTGGAAATTTAAAATCTGTTGAAATACAAGAAATTTCAATTTTTGAGCTTTTTGAAAATATTGATTTAAATGAAGATCAGACAGAATTAGAAAATCAAATGACAGAGATTAAAAAAACTGAAATTGACAAAAATGATGACTTAAATTTGACAAGCATTAACAAAAACCAAAAATCATCCACGGATTTTAAAAATGAAAATCACATTGAAACTGATCAAAAAAGTTTAACTGACATTGACACAATTATAAAACTTCAGAGAGTTCAGAAAATTTCAGAAGAAGTTCAAACAAAACTTGATAAAATTCAAATTAATAAAACATCACCTCATGAAGAAATAGATAAATCAAAATCTGCTGAAAATATTATTGAAATAGCAAAAGATTATGAAGAATCTAAAATTTCAAACTCTAAAGAAAATTTTGATTTTAACATAAATTTTAGCAAAAACAGAATTAAAAATACTGAAAAGAAAAAAATATTTCAAAATAAAAATGACAAATTGTCAGAGATAGAAAGTAAAAGTGAAATAAATAAAAATGAAACTTTGGTGAAAGAAAATACACCTGTAGAAGATTTAGAATTGATAAAATTTGCTTTAAGTGATATTGATGAAAATTTTAAACTAAGTTAAAAAGATAAGGATATATTGGATATATTGGAAATATAAAAATGCTTAGTATGATTTCCTGACATTTTGGAATTTTTAAATTGATCTGACAAAATTATAATAATTATTGAAATTTTGAAAAAAGCTTGATTTAAAGTTTTGTTGCAGTTGACTAAAATTTCTTTGTAATTATGTCTTTAGTATTTTGCATATATTTGGTTTCTATCAAAACTTTTAAACAATTTAATGTAATTTGTTTGATACCATATAATAATGATTGCATACAGTAGATCTAAGAAATGAAAACTATCAAATTATTAAAATATTTTTGTTTATAAATGGCTGCAATCTTTTAAATATCAAAAATTTTCTACCCTTGGATACGCCAGTATTTAATGTAAACCATCAAAATTTGCATCCTCATCTTACGTCTTTGTTTGTTTAACAGCAATTTGTTACTTTCTACAAAAATAAAATCTATTTTTTATGAATCTGCTTAAACTTTTCTTTTATTTCTTTCATTTTTTGTTACTTTTTAATTTTCATGACAAAAAATTTTACTTCCCAAAAGCATCTCAAAATAAAAGCTTTCAAAAAGCTACAAATTCTTCATGCGCTTAAAAACTAAAATTGATTAAAATATCAATAATTTTTTTTCTCATTGTCCATAAATAAAATTTTTGCAAGTCGTCAACGAATTTTTCCCAATAAAATTTTTTGTTATCACATTTTTTTCGCTTTAAGCTGTTGGTTTGTCTTCAATGACAGCTGTTGTGATTCCTGATGCTTGTGATTGAATGTCGCTTTCTGGCTTGTCACCACATGCCAATGATGGGAAAGTTTTGATAAGTGCAGCACGATATTTAGGATGACTGATGCCATAGACCTAAAAAAAGACAAAAATAAATTCAAAATCATATAAAATATTTTAAATTTTTCATTCTCACAATTGGATTATAAATTGCATTAGCTTTAGCAAACAAACTTCCCCAAATTGTAGCTAAAGGTGATAAGACTGTGAATTCAAAAACTCCAGCAAAGTTGATAATTAAATAAGGAGTCCATGCCATAAACCACAATGAAATTGTCATCAATGCAACTTTAGCCAATTTGCATTCAGTACTTTGACTTTGATTTTCAGCTGATCTCAATGATGCAACATTCATTTTTTTAGCTTGTTCACGCATGTTTTTCTCATGAGCTGAAACTGCTTTGAGGATGAAGAAATATGAGTAGATGATGAGTAAAAGTGGCACAAAATAAACCCATCCGGCATATACGACAATATAACTTCGACTAATCAAATCTTTGCTAAGATAATCAGTTCCGCATGCAGTCATGTTACCCTCTGGAACATATCGACCCCAACCAAAAAGTGGCAAGAGTGTCCAGACGAGTGAAGCTGCCCAGATGAAAAGAATTCGAAGAATTGCACCACCACTTGATAATGGTTTGCCTGATATGCCCTTGACTATAACATTGTAACGATCGAAAGCAATCATCGTCATTGTCCAGATTGAAACACAACCAAAAAGTGAACCAGCCATTCCATACTGATGAGGAAGTTGAAAATTTAGAAAAAACACTTTAGAATTATTACATTTATCTATTAATACTCACTAATTGACAGGCAAGAGGTCCAAAAACCCATGTTTCATAATAGCTATTGACGACCTAGAAATGAAAAGTGTAAAAAAGGAAGTAAAAGTTAAAAACTTATTTAAAAGTTACCATAGGCAAGCCCATCGTAAACATAATCATAAAATCAGACACAGCCAGATTGATGACAAACATATTTGAAGGTGTTCTCAGTGACTTAGTTTTAGCGAAAATGTAAATAACACAGAGATTTCCAAGCAGAGCAATTATAGAAAAAAGGCCGATTGTGAAGCCGAGAATTCTAAAATTTTAGATAACTTTTTAATAAAATTTTAATTTAAAAAAAAAATTTATTTTACCCATGCCACAAAGGATTAAGTGGTGGAAATTGATACCAATGCTTATCAACAAGGAAAAGCATTTCTTCAGGAACTGTATCGACAACAGTCAAGTTATTATAAAGACTATTGCCAGTCTGCCACATTTGTGGTGCCATATTTTGAGGTACCATGTTCTTATATCCACCAAATGCCATTGCAACACAAAATTTTCAATAAATTTATTTCACTTTTGTCTAGAAGAAAATCAAGTTGAAATTCTGAACTACTTCTTAGACTAACTCTGATTTAATGTCACTGAAATCTTTGGAAAGACTCGAAAAATGGTTGAAAATTTTCGAGGTTTTATAGTGGAATTTGTAATTTAATAAAGAAAGAAAAGAATCAAAAGTTCAAGTTCAAAAATAATTTTTTGGTTTCAAATTTCAAAATGTTTTTTTATTGTGCAGAAATTTTTAACCATTTTGCTGTCTAATTAACGATGAAAACAAAAAAAATTTAAGACTAAGTAATTATGAATGGCGGCACGTGAGTATCGATAAATATCATAAGGCGATTATAATTATTGTAAATGCCACGTTAAACAAGCAAACTTGAGACACATTTTTGACTATCGTACAGTTTTAATCGCATTTTTGTGCGTGATGGAAGAAAAACTTTTTAGAAGGTGGTTAAATAAATGAAAAAAAAGTAGTCTAAGAATGAAAAGTTTCAATTTAATATTGGTAAAATTCGGAATTTTTTTGACAAATTAAAGAAAAAAAACATTTGTAAATTAAAAAAAAAATAAAAATATTTTTAAAGTGAAGTTTCAATTTTGTAAAAATGAAAGCATTTTGTAAATTTCTTCATTAACAAATAATGTCATTATCAATTGCTCATAATTGATACTTCAATAAAAAGTCACGCTTGCTTTTTTCAATGCTTGATAATTTTGAAATGGAAATTTTTGCTCTCTTACAAAAATTTTACTCTCTTTCTGGAAGTCTACAAAAAAATATTTTCATTCTCTTTTTTTATTTCTCAAAAATGAGTGTGAATAAAACTAACCTAGGACAACATTCAATAAAAATTTGTGATAAATTTCATAATAAGATTTTTATTGAAATTTTCATCCAACAAATTTAAAACTTGTTGTCATTTTAATTCCAGTTCCAGATTGATTTGGTTGTGCATTTTTAGCCATCATCATTGCTTCACTTTTATTATTTTTTGAAGGAAAATGAACTGAAACTCCCTTTTTGGTTGTCATCGGTGAATTTTTTTGTTGATTGGTTTGAAAGTTCCAATTTTTACTCGTTGTTGATATGATTTTATTTCCAACTGGTTGTTGTTGTGAATTTTGTGATTTTGTAGGAAAAACTACAGGTTTTTTAGTGTAAGTTAAACTAAAGTTTGGAGAAGTCACAGAACTTTTACGAGTTGTTGATGTTGTGGAAAATTTTATACTATCTGATGCTGGAATTTCTGATGGTGTTGAAATTTCATTGTCAGTTACTAAAGTGTTGTCATTTTCTGATGTCACTTGATCTTGATTTTCTGATTCTGGATTGGAATTTTCTAAAGTACTTTCACTTTGACGTTCTAAAAATATTTTCAAAAAATAAGAAAATGGAAAACTTTTTAATTTTAATAAGTTTTTAAAAATTTTAAATGAAAAAATTTCACAATTTTTGTAAAATTTTCTAAGATTTTTCTATATCTTACTTTTTCTTTTGATGCTTTTCTCACTCAATGTTGAATTAGTCATAAAAATCTCAGCATCAGGTTCAATTACAGAACTGTTCAATTTCATCATTGTGTCATCAATGCTAATTGCTTTTTCACCAATGTCACTTTTATTTGATTCATCAACAGTTTCGTTGTGTAAATCAGTCAATTCTGTTAACATTATAACAAATTTTGATTGCATGACAAAATAAAGTATTAAAAAATTAAATGAAAACATTTTTGATCGTGACTTTTTTCATTGCTGGAATAAAATAAACTGACAAAAATTAAAATTTTTTGATTTGAGGAAGTTGTAATTGATACACTTTTTTTTTAAAATTTACATATGTTATACATTAGTCTTTTTTTTGAAGAAAGTTAAAAATCTTGAACATGATGTCAACTTCAAAGTCAATTTTTAAATTTGAATGAGCAATTTATTTTGACTCTATTTTTATTAACAACTTGATAAGTAAGTATGAATTTGTTTCTCAAACAAATTTAATAATGCTGTTATTTATTAACATACTCTGACCTGGGCGCCAAAAATACACTGGAGCAATTCCTTACTACTGCATGGACAATTTTAATATCTGGGTATTACTCATGGTTTTTCTTTTTATTCCTGAACTTAAACTTTATCAAAATTTTATTTTCTTCACGACAATTAAAATTATCTAGAAAAATATTGAAAGTCTCGTTAACAATTTCGTGACATTAAAAATTAATTTTTCTTACCATAAGTTTCACGTTGTTTCTGAGTTTTTTTTTAGATAAATCAAAGATAAATGTTGAATATAAAAACTTCATCAATTGAAACTAAAATCAGTTTAATTTTGACATTCATAAAAAAATAAAGAAAAAAATGAAGTCAATTTTTATGATTTTTTTATTAATTGTTATAACAATTGCCAATCCAGTACCAGAAAATAATGAAGAAAAACAACCAAGTGACAATGCAAAAGCGACAACAATTGACACATTTTATGGTGATGGAGAAGGTGAAGAAGAATATTATGGCTGTGAATATTATGATGCTCCTGATTACGAAGGAAATAGTGAAGAAATGAAATCAAGTGAAACAGAAATTTCACTATCAAGTTCTTCATCATCATAGAAGAAAAATTTTCATTCAAACTTAATTAAATGGACAATTTTGGTAGTGTGTTCGTTCATAGCTGGTTTTTATTAGGTAAAAATGTCTAATTAGATAAATTACAAGCTAATCTATTCAGATACTTTGACATTTTTATTAAATTGACTGATTTTTTTAGGCTAATATATTTTTTAAAAATAAACCATTAAATGAACTTGAATTTAAATTTTTTTGTCAAAAAATATTTTTTCTTCAAAAGACTTTAATTAAAATAAAAATGTTAAGCAAACATAATTGTCTATTCAAATTATTTAATGAACTAAAAAATATTTTAAAATTATTTTAGATTAATTTTAAATTTTATTTTCATCAAACATTAACTTCAACCTATTCTTGATCTCTAAAAACATGTTGTTCAAATTTGTTTCCTTCTCTTTCAGAATTTTCAAAATTATTATTTTCAATTTCAGTAAATTTACTAAAATCACAATTTTCCTTAATCAATGCATTTTTAGCTTCAATTATCAGTTTCAACTTTTCATTTTGATCAACTAAAAACACAACATCATTTTGAAGCATTTCAATTGTTGGTGGACAAAATTTTCTAACTTTTTCACTAAAAATTTCAATATTTCCTCTCAAATTGTCATCAATGCATTCATTGTGATTAAAATTTACATGATTCAATTTTTTCATGACAGGAGCAAACAAAGCAAGTCCAACATTTTTCAATTTATTTCGACTCAAATCAATTTTTGTAATTTTTAAATTAAATTCAAATAAATTTGAATCCAAAGTTTCGATTTCATTTAATGGCAAAATTAATTCACGAAGTTCATTAAAATTTTTTATGTCATTTTGCTCCAATCGTTTCAAGCCTGATGACCAAATTCGAAGTGTTTCAAGATGAGGAAAAAATTTATCAGCATCAGCCGGAATGAAGCGACAAAGTTGATTATTAATTGACAATCTTATCACATTATTATGGAAAGCAACATTGCGAACACTAAAACCGGTTACTTCGATTAGCTTCGTTTGTGAGTTTGTGATGTTGAGATTTTCTGATTCGCAAACTTGACAGTAACGATTGCAGCGATTTAATGTGTGTATTTTGCAGTTTAAAATTAGATTTTCTGAATTGTTGTTGGTAAGATGACTTGGAATTGATGATGGTGATGAAAGAGTGTGAATTATGAAGAAATATGTCAATATCAATGTCAATTTTATTTGATAACTTCTGGGAAATAAAAAAAATAGAAATTTCTTTATAATTTTTATAGAAATCTTAAAATTTTTCTAAAATTTAGATTTTGTCACAATGTTGTTAGAAAATTTTTAATAAGACTTAATTTTATTTTTTCTTTGTAAATTTATTTGATATCTTTGATAAAAAAACCCATTAGTTTTGTTTTAAATTGTAATTACCTCATTTTGCAGAATTTACTTTGTTTAATAAAAAGAATTTAAGTTTGTATGTTTTGTCTTCATTTATTGTGTAAAATTTAATTTATTTTTAAAACTTTTTTTTTCTAAAGACTTTTATATTTCACTAGAACTCAAGTTTTTATTTTTACAATAATTTTTTTAGATTATTAATTTTTAAAAAGTAAAAATTTAATAGAATATTTGTTCACAACTTGTCAATATTAATTGATAAATTTTTGTATCTAATTAAATCAAAAACACCCAATGAAAATTGTAAAAAAAGATTGAGCAACTTTACATAATTTGTACAACTTTTCACTTTGATATCTAAACATTAAATACACGCTATCCAAAGATTGATGTAATGAAGAAAAAGTGGAAACATTTTTCAAGTGCAAAAAACGAAATTTAAAGAGTTGGAAGAAAAACTTGATTTCTTCATTATGCCAACTTCCTACCATTTCACTGGTGTTTTATATGAGATAGATTCAATAAATTTTAAATTTATTGCATTTTATAATTGTAAAATGGTTAAATTGGTATCATTTTTAATTCATTTTAATAAATAATACACATAGTAGAAATATTTGAATTGGATTTTAGTAAATTTATTGATTTTTAATAGAAGATAATTTGTATAGCATTTTTTATACTAAAACTTCATTTAACGATAAAAACGATAATTTTAATAATAAATTTCAATGTAATTAATTTTATTAAATTAAATAATGTCAAATCGGAAGTCTAACAAAGGAGAGAAAACAAGTTTGATCGTTTAAATTTTTTACTTATTTTATTTACGCTTGAATCTGCATTAAAATTTAATAGTAGCAGATCAGTGTGTGTGAGTTTAACATTAACTTGTTAATTATAATAAATTATGTTGTTTGGTGACGAGAAAAAGAAAAAAAACAAAAACTTGAGAAGAAAACAGTTTAAAAATTTACATACATACAAATTACAAATAAAAATACAAAACCAAATTTTTAAAATAATGTAACCAATTATTCAAGACATTGATATAAAATTCTTTTTTGTTAACTATTTATTTTAGAGCTAAATTTTCAATTCTTAAAGAACAATAGGTAATTTTTAAAAAAATTATTAGAATTTTTTTCTAACAAAATTCATTTTAAAATTTTTTAACGATTTTTAAAATTTTGAATTTATCTCTTTAATTTTGGCGCCTAAAAAGTTATTTCATAAATAAATTTTAATGTAGGATTATTTATTTAATTTATTAATGTCACATAGTAAACATTTAAATTTGTTTTGAAAATTTAAAACATTTTAAAAACAACAACAAAGAAATAAAAATTTTTCTCAACTGAACGAAACTTTCTTTTTTTTTTTATTAAAGGGTACGAAAGTCAGTAGAAAAAATTCACTTTCTTTTCCATCACAAAAACAAACCCAAAAAAAGATACAGAGTTAAAAGTGCATAAAAATAAATAAAAAAATTCAATTTTATCACTCCAAAAGTCTCTTTAAGTGATGGATGACGATTTAGAAGAAAAAGTGATCAAACAAGTTTACACATCGCATATCAAATTCATATCGCGATTTGCCTTTAATATCTTTGACAAATTTCCAAAGAAATCTTCTTTGCACTGCCTTTCAAAAGTGCTCCTTCGACCAGAAGTATTTTTAGCCGCAACTGTCGTGATTTTTCTACTTTGCGTTTATTATCAAACGGAAATTAACGCAAGTAATTTATTGAAACGAATTTATTGGCAATCGCGGTCATCAGTCAACACTCGGCAGCTAAAGGCTGAGAAAGATTCATGGGAAAAGCGTTTGACGCAATCAGCTGTTTATGCTATTCAAGGCAGGAGGAATCATATGGAAGATCGGTAAGTTTTTAACTTGACTTTACTAGAAAGCTTTTCAGTCCAATTTGAATATTTAGAAATATAAAGAGATCCAGAAAATTTCAAATTACAATCGAGGTCAAAATCTTAATTTTACTGGATCTAAAAAATTAAAAATTTCTATAATTTTTGAAATTTCTTTATTTTGATGAACCACAAAACTAACCTAAGACAATTTTACACATATTCATTTAGGTCTTGATAATAAACATAATAAATTTCATAAACATTAAATTGTTTTCTTCTTTTCTGACTTCAATGTCAGATTTTATTTGTATGAAATGAAATAATTGAGGAAGAAGAAAATTCAAATGTGAGGTTTAAAATTGAAACTTTTAGTGATCAAATATTTAAAAGTTCATCAATTCTTAATTTTTATTGTTTAATTTTAGATTCTTTATCGAAGAAAGCATAAATTCATCAACAAATCTTGCCATATTCATGGTGGCCGATGGTCATGGTGGTGATCATGCAGCAGATTATGCCAAAGATGTATTAATTAAAAATTTGTGCAATAAAATTCTTGAAACTCACAATTTAAGTCAAAATAAAGAAAATAAATTAGACATAAAAGATTGTGACAAAAGTGAAGAGAAGAAAGAAGAAAAATTGCCAGTAAAAATAGAAAAAAGCAATGAAGTTGAGTCAGATATAATTGATAAAATTAATACAAAAGGTTTCTCAGCATTAAAACAACCAAATGAACCACAAATGCCACCACCAAAAGAGCAAGAAGCAAAATGTTACATCAAAAAAGACAAAATTGATTATGGCAGACTAATTGCGGATGAAATTTTACTTGCTGACTATAAATTAGTTGAAATGTCAAGGAAAAAAATGATTATTGCTGGAAGTACTGCCTTAATTGCAGTTATTGATAGCACAAGATTAATTGTAGCAAATGTTGGTGACTCACGTGGTGTCATGTGTGATCATTTAGGTCATTCTGTGCCATTGTCATTTGATCATCGACCACAAGCAGCTAGAGAGCACAAAAGAATTCAAGAAGCTGGAGGTTTTATTGCATTTAAAGGAGTTTGGCGTGTTTCGGGAATTTTAGCAACTTCAAGGTCACTTGGTGATTATCCATTAAAACCAAAACTTGTCATTGCAAATCCAGACATTCTTGAATTTGAACTTTCAACACATCGACCACAATTTTTAATTCTTGCAAGTGATGGACTTTGGGATACTTTTTCAAATGAAGAGGCTGTTGCTTTTATTAAATCAAGACTTCATGAACCGCATTTTGGTGCAAAAAGTTTGACATTAGAAAGTTATGCAAGAGGATCTGTTGATAATATCACTGTCATTGTTGTTGTTTTTAAAAATGGAAAATTTGAATTTGCTACATCAAAATGAAGGAAAAGAGTGAAGTGGAAAGTTGTTGTTGTATTTTTATTTTTGGTATTTTTTTCGTAATGAAAAAAGAAAATTTGAGATGATGAAAAAATTTTTTTTGGGAAGATTTTTTGAAATTTGTTAAAACAGAAGATTAGAAATTTTCAAAAAATTATAATTTTTTATTTTTTACATTTTTTAAAATATTTTAAATTTTTGAAATTGTTTGAAATTTTTCAATATTTTTTAAATTTTTTAAAAATTCGTTAAATTTAAAATTCTTAGAAGAAATTTTTTCAATCTCAAATTTTTTGTTTTTGGTATTTTTAGTAGATAGAAAAGAAAATTTCATTATTATTTATTAATCACCAAAAAAATGATGAAAAACCCCATTAAAAATTTCACATTAATCAAACATTTTTTTACATAAACCTATGACATTTACAAAATAAAGAATTTTTCTATCATAAATGCACAAAAATAAAAACTATAAAATTTTGTGCGCACAGAATTTTTTGTACTTTGAAACTTAAAAATTCTCTTTTTTATGCTATGAAATAAAACGATAAATAAATAAATTTTTTGAAAAAATTTTTTTTTATTTTACTTTGAATGATTTTGAAATTTGAAAGTAGTTTTTTAAAATAATTTTTCGATTTATTTAAATTTATTCATTTAAGGTTCAGAAGAATTTAGAGTTTATTCAAAAGAATTCACGACTGTTGATTGAAAAATCAAATTTATTACGTTGTTACATTAGAAATTATTTTATTTTTCAAATTCTTCAAATAATCAAAATTTCTGGCATCAATAGAAGTCACAAATCTTTTTTCCAAATAAATACTTTTTAATCTTGGATTAAATTTAATAACATAAGAATTAAAATTTTCAATTCCATTTGCATAAAAAATAAGATCAATTAATTCCGAAAAAGGTTTTAAATCTTTTTGGTTGATTCCTTTCACGGAGAAAAATATTTTATAACTGGCATAAAGTTTTTTAGATTTGTCCCTATAAAGTCAAATTTATAGCGTTAAAAAGAAATATTTTTAAGTGTTATAAATTTTTTATAAGTTTAATACAAAGTTTCTAAACATAATAAATGTTTTTATAACTGTCATAAAAGTCTGTCAATTTCAAATGAAAAATTAAGAATATATTGCATTTTGAATAGAAATTCCAGTTTTATCATTCATTGAACAATTACAAGCAATTTTTTCAATTTCATCAACAGAGGTAACATTTGTTAATTCTTTATTTAATACATAACAAAAACAATAACTTTTAGTTGTAGGTTAATTAAAATAATAGTCTTTAAAATCACATTAAAATATTTCAGATTTTTAATTTTAAAAGT
>CM031382.1:8845352-8857043 GCA_018290095.1 Polypedilum vanderplanki
ATCCAAAGATTGATGTAATGAAGAAAAAGTGGAAACATTTTTCAAGTGCAAAAAACGAAATTTAAAGAGTTGGAAGAAAAACTTGATTTCTTCATTATGCCAACTTCCTACCATTTCACTGGTGTTTTATATGAGATAGATTCAATAAATTTTAAATTTATTGCATTTTATAATTGTAAAATGGTTAAATTGGTATCATTTTTAATTCATTTTAATAAATAATACACATAGTGAAATATTTGAATTGGATTTTAGTAAATTATTGATTTTTAATAGAAGATAATGTTATAGCATTTTTTATACTAAAACTTCATTTAACGAAAAAAACGATAATTTTAATAATAAATTTCAATGTAATTAATTTTATTAAATTAAATAATGTCAAATCGGAAGTCTAACAAAGGAGAGAAAACAAGTTTGATCGTTTTAAATTTTTTACTTATTTTATTTACGCTTGAATCTGCATTAAAAATTTAATAGTAGCAGATCAGTGTGTGTGAGTTTAACATTAACTTGTTTAATTATAATAAATTAGTTGTTTGGTGACGAGAAAAAGAAAAAAAACAAAAAACTGAGAAGAAAACAGTTTAAAAATTTACATACATACAAATAACAAATAAAAATACAAAACCAAATTTTTAAAATAATGTAACCAATTATTCAAGACATTGATATAAAATTCTTTTTGTTAACTATTTATTTAGAGTCTAAATTTTCAAATTCTTAAAGAACAATAGGTAATTTTTAAAAAAATTATTAGAATTTTTTTCTAACAAAATCATTTTAAAATTTTTTAACGATTTTAAAATTTTGAATTTATCTCTTTAATTTTTGGCGCCTAAAAAGTTATTTCATAAATAAATTTTAATGTAGGATTATTTATTATTTATTAATGTCACATAGTAAACATTTAAATTTGTTTTGAAAATTTAAAACATTTTAAAAAACACAACAAAGAAATAAAAATTTTTCTCAACTGAACGAAACTTTCTTTTTTTTTTATTTAAAGGGTACGAAAGTCAGTAGAAAAAATTCACTTTCTTTTCCATCACAAAAACACAACCCAAAAAAAGATACAGAGTTAAAAGTGCATAAAAATAAATTAAAAAAATTCAATTTTATCACTTCATAAAGTCTTTTTAAGTGATGGATGACGATTTAGAAGAAAAAGTGATCAAACAAGTTTACACATCGCATATCAAATTCATATCGCGATTTGCCTTTAATATCTTTGACAAATTTCCAAAGAAATCTTCTTTGCACTGCCTTTCAAAAGTGCTCCTTCGACCAGAAGTATTTTTAGCCGCAACTGTCGTGATTTTTCTCCTTTGCGTTTATTATCAAACGGAAATTAACGCAAGTAATTTATTGAAGCGAATTTATTGGCAATCGCGATCATCAGTCAACACTCGCAGCTAAAGGCTGAGAAAGATTCATGGAAAAGCGTTTGACGCAATCAGCTGTTTATGCTATTCAGGCAGGAGGAATCATATGGAAGATCGGTAGGTTTTTAACTTGACTTTACTAGAAAGCTTTTCAGTCCAATTTGAATATTTAGAAATATAAAAGATCCAGAAAATTTCAAATTACAATCGAGGTCAAAATCTTAATTTTACTGGATCTAAAAAATTAAAAAATTTCTTTAATTTTTGAAATTTCTTTATTTTTGATAAAAAACCGAAAAACTAACCTAGAGAAATTTTACACATATTCATTTAGGTCTTGATAATAAAACATAATAAATTTCATAAACATTTAAATTGTTTCTCCTCTTTCTGACTTCAATATCAGATTTTATTTGTATGAAATGAAATAATTGAGGAAAAGAAAATTTAAATGTGAGGTTTAAAATTGAAACTTTTAGTGATTAAATATTTAAAAATTATCAATTCTTTAATTTTTATTGTTTAATTTTAGATTCTTTATCGAAGAAAGCATAAATTCATCAACAAATCTTGCCATATTCATGGTGGCCGATGGTCATGGTGGTGATCATGCAGCAGATTATGCCAAAGATGTATTAATTAAAAATTTGTGCAATAAAATTCTTGAAACTCACAATTTAAGTCAAAATAAAGAAAATAAATTAGACATAAAAGATTGTGACAAAAGTGAAGAGAAGAAAGAAGAAAAATGCCAGTAAAAATAGAAAAAAGCAATGAAGTTTGAGTCAGATATAATTGATAAAATTAATACAAAAGGTTTCTCAGCATTAAAACAACCAAATGAACCACAAATGCCACCACAAAAGAGCAAGAAGCAAAATGTTACATCAAAAAAAGACAAAATTGATTTATGGCAGACTAATTGCGGATGAAATTTTACTTGCTGACTATAAATTAGTTGAAATGTCAAGGAAAAAAATGATTATTGCTGGAAGTACTGCCTTAATTGCAGTTATTGATAGCACAAGATTAATTGTAGCAAATGTTGGTGACTCACGTGGTGTCATGTGTTGATCATTTAGGTCATTCTGTGCCATTGTCATTGATCATCGACCACAAGCAGCTAGAGAGCACAAAAGAATTCAAGAAGCTGGAGGTTTTATTGCATTTAAAGGAGTTTGGCGTGTTTCGGGAATTTTAGCAACTTCAAGGTCACTTTTGATTATCCATTAAAACCAAAACTTGTCATTGCAAATCCAGACATTCTTGAATTTGAACTTTCAACACATCGACCACAATTTTTAATTCTTGCAAGTGATGGACTTTGGGATACTTTTTCAAATGAAGAGGCTGTGCTTTTATTAAATCAAGACTTCATGAACCGCATTTTGGTGCAAAAAGTTTGACATTAGAAAGTTATGCAAGAGGATCTGTTGATAATATCACTGTCATTGTTGTTGTTTTTAAAAATGGAAAATTTGAATTTGCTACATCAAAATGAAGGAAAAAAGTGAAGTGGAAAGTTGTTGTTGTATTTTTTATTTTTGGTATTTTTTTTCGTAATGAAAAAAGAAAATTTGAGATGATGAAAAAATTTTTTTTGGAGATTTTTTGCGTTTTTTAAAATATTTTAAATTTTTAAAATTGTTTCAAAATTTTCAATGTTTTTCAAAATTTTCTAAAAATTCGTTAAATTTAAAGTTCTCAGAAGAAATTTTTTCAATCTCAAATTTTTTGTTTTTGGTATTTTTAGTAGATAGAAAAGAAAATTTCATTATTATTTATTAATCACCATAAAAATGATGAAAAACCCCATTAAAAATTTCATATTAATCAAACATTTTTTACATAAACCTATGACATTTACAAAATAAAGAATTTTTCTATCATGAATGCACAAAAATAAAAATTATAGAATTTTGTGCGCACAGAATTTTTTGTACTTGGAAATTTAAAAATTCTCTTTTTTATGCTATGAAATAAAACGATTAATAAATAATTTTTTTTTATTTTACTTTGAATGATTTTGAAATTTGAAAGTAGTTTTTTAAAATAATTTTTCGATTTATTTAAATTTATTCATTTAAGGTTCAGAAGAATTTAGAGTTTATTCAAAAGAATTCACGACTGTTGATTGAAAAATCAAATTTATTACGTTGTTACATTAGAAATTATTTTATTTCCCAAATTCTTCAAATAATCAAAATTTCTGGCATCAATAGAAGTCACAAATCTTTTTTCCAAATAAATACTTTTTAATCTTGGATTAAATTTAAAAACATAAGAATTAAAATTTTCAATTCCATTTGCAAACATAATAAAATCAATTAATTCCGAAAAAGCTTTTAAATCTTTTTGGTTGATTCCTTTAAAATTTCATCATTGATTTTAAAAAATGAAACTGATTTAAAAAGTTTGTCAATTTCAAATGAAAAATTAAGAATATTTGCATTTTGAATAGAAATTCCAGTTTTATCATTCATTGAACAATTATAAGCAATTTTTTCAATTTCATCAACAGAGGTAACATTTGTTAATTCTTTATTTAATACATAACAAAAACAATAACTTTTAGTTGTAGGTTAATTAAAATAATAGTCTTTAAAATCACATTAAAATATTTTAGATTTTTAATTTTAAAAGTAGAAAAATTTATGAAAAATTTAATGAAGCTGGAAAAAATTTCCCAAATTTAAAATAATTTTTTTCAATGATAAGCTGAACTTTTAAAACAACAATATCATTACAATTTTGGAGAGTTTTATTAACAAATTTTTTCTTTATAATTTTAAATTTCTCCATCACACAAAGACAAGGTTGTTAATTTCAAAGCAAAATTTTCATCACTACAAGCTCCATTTTAAATTTTTTTGACATTTTCCTTCACATTTTGTGAATTATTTCCTTAAAAAATTGTTTTATTTTGACATTTTCCAAAAATCATTATTTCTAAATGATTCAAATTACTTAAAATATTTGAATCAACATGTTTGCAACATGTTTAAGAAAATTGCTGACAAAAGTTAAAAATTTTAACATTGAATTATATTTAAATAAATTAGCTTCTAAAAACTCTATTTTGTTTCCAAGTAAACAAAGAATTGTCAAATGTGGAAAAAGTTTTAGATCATTTTGATAAATTACTTTTATTCTAATTTCTTCTAAAGAAATTAATTGTAAAGAATAAAAAAGCTTTGGATTTCTGTTGGAAATTTCGTCAAATTTCTAACAGTTTACAAATGAAATCCAACATTTGAATCTGAAAGTTGACACGTACTTTTTACATCTGGAGTTACTCCATCGATTGTTGAAAGTTGTTTATCATTGAAAATTTCTGAATTTTGAACTTCACAAATGCAGATACTTTGTTGATGGATTTTTGTTTTTGTCAGTTGAAAATTACAAGAAATTTTCTCAAAAATTAAAAATTGAATTTTTATTAAAATTAAAATATTTAAAATAAAAAAGTATCTTTGTTTTATTTTAATAACTTTCAAGAAAAAATTAGTCATTTGTTGATTCTTCGGATGTTTAAATAAAAATGAAAAATTTGTTCATAAAATTTACTTTTTATTTTAATTTCTCATTACTTGCAGTCACAGCTGACTGATTAACATAAAAATTTTCATCACTACAAGCTCCATCCTCAATATTTTTAACAATTTTCATTACAGTCATGTTTTTAGAAGTGAGAAATATTTTGTTATTTTTTTGACAGATTGCAATAAATAAAATCAAACTTACAATAATAAATTTGTCATAATTTCTGTTTTGATTGTTTTATTGAAAATGGACTAAGACTTTGAATTTTTCGAAACAAAAATTTTAAAAAATTTAAATTTCTCCATCACCCAATGCCAAAGTTGTTGATTTAACATAAAATTTCTCATTACTACAAGCTCCATCTTCAATATTTTTAACAATTTCCTTTACAGTCATTGTAAAATTTAAGGAATCAAAAGTTTTTGAATTTTTACATGTTCCTATAATTAAATCTTGCAGATAATTTAAACCGCTTAAAATTTTTGGATCTACATGTTTGATTGGAAGATCCATTAGAAAAACTGATGTTAATTTCGGATTAAATTTGAACAAATCATCTTCAAAATATTCAATTTTGTTAAAAATTAAATAAATTCCAGTCAAATCAGGAAAGTTTTTTAAATCATTTTTATGAATTTCTTGTAAATTTGTACGGCGAATAAAAAGAAAATTAATTGGTTTGAAAATTTTTTCAAGTCCATTTGGAAATTGCGCTAAACTCACATTATCAAATGAAACTCCAGTCATTTTACAGTTTTCAGCTGTTTCTATTATTTCATAATTTTTGATTTCAGTTTGATTTTGAAAGAAAATTTCAGAGGTTTTAATGTTACATAAACAAAACGTTTGAAGTTTAAATTTGATGAAAGCTGGTTCACATTTCAAAATTGTTTCGGAAATTGAAAATTGAATAAAGTTGAAAATTACTAAAGACCTAAAAATTGAGAAGTAATAAAAATATTTAATCAAAAAAATTAAATTTATCAAATTACAAAATTTTCATTGTCTGCTTTTCTTTTAAATGTTTTCAAATGAATAAATATTTTACTTCTTTTTAAAATAATTTAGATATTAAATTTTTATTTTTATAAGTTTTTTCTTGTTAACATTTTAAATTTCCCCTTCACGTAAAATCACTGTTGTTGTTTTACTATAAAAATTCTCATCACTACAAGTTGCATTCCCAAATTATTCAACAAATTTCTTTTTATCTTTGCATACTCCAACTGCCACGTACTACAAATATTTGAGATTTTTAAAAGTTTTTGAATCAATGTACTTAAAATATTCAAAATTACATGAAATTTCATGTCATACAAAATTTTTGATTTTCAATGGTTACTCTTGTCATTATCAAGATTTCTCATTTTTTGACAAATACAATTATAATGCTTTACTCATTTTTGAATCATTAGAACTATAAATCTACAAAAGAAATGTCTAATAGGAAATGATTCAAATTCTGTGGTATTCTATGATACATTTAAGTTTAAAACTTATATAAAATAAAGAGAAAAACTGTTTTATTTTCATTTTAAAAAAAAATTCAAAAAGTTTAATTGTTTTTAAAATAATAAAATTTAAATGAAGACATTGTGGTAAGATCTGTTTAATATTTCCAATCATAATTCTAATAATAATTATTGTCGAGTCTTCTTACAAAATTTTTTCTCACTATGACAATAGTTATTGGTTTTTTGTGTCCTATTAGTATTTCCTTGTGCAAAAATTTTTTTTCAATAATAATAATAATTCGAAATTTTTATAAAATTAAATTTCTTCCTTATTTATTACACAGGTTTGAATTCTTTTTCATTCCTTTCGTTTCTGCTGTTGAAATCAATTGTGAATTCAGAAACATTAGTTGGGGTGGAGTTGGTTTATTTTACGACTGTAATTTACAGAATGACCCACGAATAACTTCACTTTATACTGCAGTCACAGTTGTAAATGGAAACCATCAATTACCTATGAATAATGAAAAAGTCCAAGGATTCACTTCACAATCGTCTTCTCAAATTATTAATTACATACCACATGGACTTGATAAATTTTTTCCAAACCTCATTTCGATTGATATCAATGATGGTCGCATAAAAGAAATTCATCAAAAAGATCTTGAACAATATCCAAAGTTAAAAATACTTGATTTGTTTGAAAATGACATTGAATATCTTGAAAAAGATCTTTTTAAGTTCAATACAGAGTTGCAAATTGTTTGGATATATAATAACAAAATAACTCAGATTTACCCAACAATTTTCGATCATTTAAATAATCTTAAACGACTTTGGTTGACAAATAATAAATGTATAAACAAAAATAAAGAAGACAGATCAGGTGTACTTGAATTGATAAAGGAAGTCAAAGAAAATTGTTCATCTATATTTTCTGTATTGGATCAACTCAATAACCTTAATGAAACAAATTTAAAAAATTTTCAAATAATCAAAAATCAGATAACCGAAAGTTTGTCAAAAATTTTAAATTTGAAATCAGATGTTAAAGATATAAAAAATGATTTGATCGATAAACTTAAAAAATCTGAGACAAGCATAAATCAAAAATTTGAAATAACTGCAAAAAACATGACTGATATTATACAAATTTTAATGAAACAACAGGAAAAAATTTCGATGATAAAATTTGGTGAACAAAATGAGGAAGTGAATCAAAATTTGAATAATCTTAAAAATGAAACAAGTCAACAATTTTTGAGTCTTAAAGCAGAAACGATTCATCAATTTTTCTTCATTGCATTGCCATTGATTTGTCTTTTCACTTCTCTTAACATCGCTATGATTTATTTGTGCTGCCGCAAGTATAACAAAGCTGGAAAACCTCAAAAATCGTCATCATCTAATGACGCTGAATTAGAAGAGAGAAATTTGTGAGTAATTTTTATATTTTACTTTGATAATGGAAAATAACAAAACAATTTTTTTACTCATATTTTATGAATAATTTTATAAAACAATCATTGTAAAAAAACTGATGATGTATGAATAAAATCATGACAATAAACTTTCATTATGAAATAAATAAGAAAATTAGTATGATTTATTTTTATATTTTTAGTTTCTTTATTTTTCTTTGCATTCATGTATAAAACCAAATTATTCAATTATTAAATTTATTACTGGCTGTTCTTTACAAAAAATATATTTTCAAGTCAATAATAGCCGACTGTCTAGTGTTTTTCCATTTCCCGAAAAATTGACTTTTTTGAATGGAATATTTCCGTTTGGAAAAACAGTCAGACTGTCTAAATCTCAGTGAAAAACAGAATATCATAATAAAAATCCCAAAATATAAAAATTTTTTTTGACAAAAAATGCGCTTTAATTCTTCAACTATGTAAAATCTGGAGAAAAAACTTAATAGTGAATACAGCTACTATAAATTGAGTCATTTTAAAGCTACAAACGCAGACAGCTGCAAAAAAAACTATTTTCAAAAATGAAATTCTTTTTATTATTTTTTATCATAAGTTTATGTGCTATTTGTGACAGGAGTGTAATTCAATTAAATATTGAAAATTTTGAGGAAAATCTACAAGAAGCAAATTTAATATTTATCAAATTTTTCACTGAAAAGTAAGAAATTTTAAACAGGACTAGAAAATTATTTTAATAATGTGACTTTTTAAAAAAAAATTTGTAGATTCTTTTTGCTCTTTTTTTCCAAGAAATGCTTTAAATAAAATTAAAAAAATAATGATCAAAATATTCTTACTTTAATTTTAAATTCACTAAACTTTAAAACTTCTCTTAATTTTTTCAGATGTCCATTCAGTAAGAAAATAGCTCCAGTCTGGATTGATGTTGCTTCATCTTTAAAAACTTCACATGAAGTAAAAATTGCTGAACTTGAATGTATTAAAAATAAAAAAATCTGTGATGAATTCAATGTCAACAGTTTCCCAACATTCAAAATATTCAAAAATGGAAAAGAAATTTCAACTTTCGATACTGAAAAATTTAATGCAAATACTGAAAATTTTGTGAAATTTGCAAAAAGTTTTATTGATAAAAAAGTTGAAAATTTACAAATTAATAGTAAGAAAAGTTTTGCAAAATGTTTAGGTTAAAACTTTTTTTTGTAGAAATTCAAAATAAAATTCATTATTTAAAAAAAATGCTGCAAATTTTATTATTAGAAAAATTATTTCCATGGCGGTCTTGAAGCATTTTGTAAGTTTTTTACTCTCATTTCTCTTAATGCTGATGTTGCAGTTGGTTTCACTACTACTGAAGGTTTGCGAATTGGAAGTTTAGATGCTTTTGTTGCTGTTGGCTTCTTGGTTTCTTTAGATTCTTTTTTATTGCTTTTTTCAGTTTCCTTACTTGGTTTAACATTGAGTGATTTCGATGCCGAACGTGTCAAAGTAGTATTTTTAGCAATTTCAATTTTTGCTTGATTTCTTGTCATTCGACTTGTATTTGGTGTCGAAGTTGTTTGCGATAAGCGAGAAGTTGATTGTGGTGTAACTTCAGGAGATGACTGTAAATTCAATTTAGTAGAGACTGGCATTTTTTTAGGATTTTTACGAAGCGGTGAGCTTTGGGAAGGTGTAACTGGTGTAGATTTTGAAACTTCCAATTGACGTTTAGCATTATTTATTAAACTTCGTCTTAATCTTGCTTCAGGTGTTGGTGGAATTTCAACATTTTCTTGAGTCTCATTAACAGTTGACATTGAACTTCTCGAAATGTTTTGCTTCTGTCGTGCTGTTCTTTTTACAGTCAAAGGTGTTTGTGGTGTCATAGGAACATCACTTGAAATTATGCTTATATCTTCTTGACTACTATCAAGTACAGTAAGATCAACTTTTGTAATATTTTGTGTTGCAGCAATTTCAACATTATCCATAGCTTGTGTTGCAGGCAAATCAACATGTGCGGGTGATTGTGGAATTTCAGTTTCATTCAAAGAATCTTCTGGCTGCTGTGTTTCATCTTTTATAATTGAAACTTCAGCAATGGAAATCATTGAAGTATCAATTGGAACATCAACTTTTTTAACTTTAATTTCTAATTCTTTAATTTCAACTTCTGATGTTGTTTGAACTTCAATATCGGGAATTTTATCAAGTGATTTTTCTGCTTGTGTTTTTGCTTCCTCTTCTTCTTCATTTTCTTCTTCAATATTTTCCAATTGATCTTCATCTTCTTCTTCTTCATTACCTTTTGGTGCTTTTGCTGTACTTGAAAATGTCAATGGTGTTCGATATGTTCCATTCAATATTTTACTAAAATCAGTCAAATATTTCTTTGTACGAGCATCAGCTGATGATTCTTTTAAAATTGTTTCAATTTGTTTTGTCATGTCTTTCTTTAAAATTGCATCTTCACCAATTTCAAGCTCAGCTAATTCTTTAGCAAAAATCTTTAAAATTTCTTTACTGTCTGGATTTTCTTTCATAACATTTAAAAATTCCATACCAAGAGTGTTATGCAAATTAAGTCCATTACTACAGAAAATTGGTCTTGTTGCATTAACGATGTATTTTAAAACAGTTTCAAGTTTAACTTCACGCAATGGTGAATCATAAGGAGCTTCAACTAATGTAAAAATTGTGGGAGTCAAAGCATCATGCAAATATTCTTGTTTCTTTTTCTTAATTACATTTTCCAAGAAAACACCCAACAATTGAGTTATTTCAGCAGGCATTGCAGGATTAAAATACATTAAAAGAAATTTCGACATAAGATCACGAGTGCAGTATGCACCATGTAAAATCATTTTACAAAAGCCACAAATTAAAACTTTTGTTATTCTCATGTCATCACTTTGTTCCAATAAATGTTGCAACATTTGCATTATGTCCAATGTTTTGACAATATTCATTTCATCATGTTCATCATCATCATCTTCGACATTTGTATACAATGTTCTACCACCACGTTTGCTTCTATTTGGTTGTGAATTCATTGAAATGCTCAAATTATTTCCATCATTATTTTCATTTTCCATTTTTTCGATTCCATAATGTAAAAGTAGATCAAAAATGCATTCAATAGAACATTCCCATAAAATGACATGAGTACTTTTAAAAACTTGAGATTTTATAACCAAATAAATTTCTTTTGCAATTGACTCATATAGCAAGCTATAAGCTGTTGTAGTTTTTAATGCCCAAATTCTTGTTGCTAAATCAGTTGATTCCAAATGATAACGAACAAATTCATTGTAAATTTGTAGTATGTCGTGTGTAATTGTTTTAACTCCTTTTGTCATTACAGCATAATAACAAATACGTAAATTCTTAAGAACATCATTTGATGTAATTTTTTTAGATGTGACAACAGAAGATAAATTTTCTAAAAGTGATTGTGTTGAATCAGATGAATGTGATTTAGCAACAGGTTTAAGCAATTCAATAAGTTCTTCATTTAATTTGTGAAATTCTTCAGATACTTTTTGACATTCTGCATATTGCTTTTGTTTAACAAATTGACTTTCTTGTTCTTTCAAGTCCATCATACGAAGTTTAATTGCTTTTGCCTGCACTTTTCTATCAATATCTGATCGATCTATAAGATCATCAATGATTGTTTGTCGACTATATTCTGATGGTACACCTGGTTTTATCATTTCAGTCACAATTTGATTAAAGAATGCAAGACGTTTTTCAACATTTGGAATAACTTTTTCAATGACATGAGAAATTTCTTCAATTGCAAATTCAGAAATGTCATAGGATAAAAGAATTGTTTTAAGTAATTTTTGAAGTCTTTCTTTTCCAACTTCATCATCCAAA
>CM031382.1:8858854-8901050 GCA_018290095.1 Polypedilum vanderplanki
AATTTTATCAGTTCAAAAGACTGAATGTAACAGTCAAAAGGCACTTAATTGAGCTAAAAAAGTTGTATGAAAGGGTAAATTTTAATCTTAATTTATTTATGCAAATTTGTTTTTTGTTCACTTTAGATGTCGCACTCTGATTTTATGAAATCATTTATGGCTGCACTTCAAGTCTTTCTTATTCGAAGATGAGGTATGAATATGCTTCACGGGACTAAAATTTATGGGTGTTTTTATAGCAGAATATGGTGAAGTTCATACTGAATCCGGTGCATCGCATCCAATAATTGATACTTTCTTTAAACAGATTTTGGAGGTGAAATTAATTTTTTTAAAATGCTTAGAAAATTTAATCTTAAATCATAATTTTTAGATCACATCACCTGAAGTGCATGTTAGAACTCGAATTTTTGTTTTAGTCACAAACACAATGTCTTCATTTTCACAAAAAGGCTGAATGGATGAATCAATTATTGATAAATAACTGAAAGAATGCTTTATTTTATGAAAGATATTTCGCCCTTGGTGGGACTCAAGCAGTTTTTGCATTACAAAGATTACAAGATCCAGACTCAAGTGAAGATCCAGTAAACAAAATCTTTTATATATCACATGGAATCAGATCCAGCAGTGAAAGTTCGTCAAGCAACAATAACAGCAATTGCAAAGAAATTACAAATATTCCTGCTATACTTGATCGACTTCATGATGTTGATGAGAAAGTTCGTCGTCATACATACTTACAAAATGTCAAGTTATTCAGTCAAAAGCTACAAAATTGCAGATCGAATTGCTATTCTTAGTGCAGCCTTGAATGATCGTTCTGAAATTGTGAAAAAAGCAGTGACAAATTTACTTCTTTCAATTGGATTGGTGTTTATGATCATGATTATGCTGAATTTATTCGTGCTATTAAATTGGACTCGAGTGAAAGGAATTGATTAAATTTCGTAGTCTTGCTGAAACGGCTTTGAGTGAAATTTTTAAGTAAGTACATAAAATTTAAGGATTTGAAACTGAAAAAGTTGAAAGAAATCTGAAAGATTTTTTTTTCTTTTTCATCGTTCATAAAATTTTAAAAAATTATTAAAATATTTTTTTTTATATTTTCAGAAGCGAAAACTTAATGATTTAATTGCATACCTCAATGCATCCGAAAGTAAAGAATACAAAAATTGTCTTCAATTGGAAAAACAACTTTAGAAATGTTGGTTGTTTGGAAAATGATTACAAAATGCTATCAAGATTATTTAAATGGCAAAAATAGAAGTGAAATCAAAGATGATGTTGGAAGTGATGATGAAGAAGAATCGACTTTAGTTAATCAATCTGTTTCAAATCTTAACATTTTTTCCTGAAGTTTCTGTATTTTGTGACTACTTAGAAAATTTTGTCAATAACTTCAACTTTGGCACTGATTTGGATGAAAAATATCAAAAAATTTATTTCAGTCAATGTCTTGTAATGCTTTTGCAAATTGTTCAACTTAATGATTTGGATGATGAAGTTGGAAAAGAAAGACTTCAAAAATTACTTAAAACAATTCTTTTATCCTATGACATTTCTGAATTTGCAATTGAAGAAATTTCTCATGTCATTGAAAAAGTTATTCCAAATTGTTGAAAAACGTCTTGCATTCTTTAATCAAATGTGACTGAAATGATAAAACCAGGTGTGCCATCAGAATATAGTCGACAAACAATCATTGATGATCTTATAGATCGATCAGATATTGATAGAAAAGTGCAGGCAAAGCAATTAAACTTCGTATGATGGACTTGAAAGAACAAGAAAGTCATTTGTTAACAAAAAGCAATATGCAGAATGTCAAAAAGTATCTGAAGAATTTCACAAATTAAATGAAGAACTTATTGAATTGCTTAAACCTGTTGCTAAATCACATTCATCTGATTCAACACAATCACTTTTAGAAAATTTATCTTCTGTTGTCACATCTAAAAAAAATTACATCAAATGATGTTCTTAAGAATTTACGTATTGTATTATGCTGTAATGACAAAAGGAGTTAAAACAATTACACACGATAACTACAAATTTACAATGAATTTGTTCGTTATCATTTGGAATCAACTGATTAGCAACAAGATTTGGGCATTAAAACTACAACAGCTTATAGCTTGCTATATGAGTCAAATTGCAAAAGAAAATTTATTTGGTTATAAAAATCTCAAGTTTTTAAAAGTACTCATGTAATCCTATGGGAATGTTCTATTGAATGCATTTTTGATCTACTTTTACTTATGGAATTGAAAAAATGGAAATGAAAATAATGATGGAAATAATTTGAGCATTTCAATGAATTCACAACCAAATAAAGGCAAACGTGGTGGTAGAACATTATACACAAATGTCGAAGATGATGATGATGAACATGATGAAATGAATATTGTCAAAACATTGGACATAATGCAAATGTTGCAACATTTATTGGAACAAAGTGATGACATGAGAATAACAAAAGTTTTAATTGTGGCTTTTGTAAAATGATTTGTACATGGTGCATATGCATGACTCGTGATTCTTATGTCGAAATTTCTTTTAATGTATTTAATCCTGCAATGCCTGCTGAAATAACTCAATTGTTGGGTGTTTCTCTTGGAAAATGTAATTAAGAAAAAGAAACAAGAATATTTGCATGATGCTTTGACTCCACAATTTTTACAATAGTTAGGAGCTCCTTATGATTCACCATTGCGTGAAGTTAAACTTGAAACTGTTTTAAAAATACATCGTTAATGCAACAAGACCAATTTTTCTGTATAATGGACTTAATTTGCATAACACTCTTGGTATGGAATTTTTAAATGTTATGAAAGAAAATCCAGACAGTAAAGAATTTTTTAAAGATTTTTGCTAAAGAATTAGCTGAGGCTTGGAAATTGGTGAAAGTGCAATTTTAAGAAAGACATGAACAAAACAAAATTTGAAACAATTTTAAAAGAATCATCAGCTGATGCTCGTACAAGAAATATTTGACTGTTTTAGTAAAATATTGAATGGAACATATCGAACACCATTGACTATTTTCAAGTAACAGCAAAAAGCACCAAAAGGTAATGAAGAAGAAGAAGATGAAGATCAATTGGAAAATTTGAAGAAGAAAATGAAGAAGAAGAGGAAGCAAAAACACAACAGCAAAAATCACTTGATAAAATTCCCGATATTGAAGTTCAAACAACATCAGAAGTTGAAATAAAAGAATTAGAATTAAAGTTAAAAAAAGTTGATGTTCCAATTGATACTTCAATGATTTCCATTGCTGAAGTTTCAATTATAAAAGATGAAACACAGCAGCAGAAGATTCTTTGAATGAAACTGAAATTCCACATCACCTGCACATGTTGATTTGCCTGCAACACAGCTATGGAATAATGTTGAAAATTGCTGCAACACAAAATATTACAAAAGTTGATCTGACTGTACTTGATAGTAGTCAAGAAGATATAAGCATAATTTCAAGTGATGTTCCTATGACACCACAAACACCTTTGACTGTAAAAAGAACAGCACGACAGAAGCAAAACTTTCGAGAAGTTCAATGTCAACTGTTAATGAGACTCAAGAAAATGTTGAAATTCCACAACACCTGAAGCAAGATTAAGACGAAGTTTAATAAATAATGCTAAACGTCAATTGGAAGTTTCAAAATCTACACAGTTACACCTTCCCAAAGCTCACCGCTTCGTAAAAATCCTAAAAAATGCCAGTCTCTTACTAAATTGAATTTACAGTCATCTCCTGAAGTTACACCACAATCAACTTCTCGCTTATCGCAACAACTCGACACCAAAATACAAGTCGAATGACAAGAATCAAGCAAAAATTGAAATTGGCTAAAAAATACTCTTTGACACGTTCGGCATCGAAATCACTTCAATGTTAAACAACCAAGTAAGGAAACTGGAAAAAGCAATAAAAAAAGAATCTAAGAAACCAAGAAAGCCAACAGCAACAAAGCATCTAAACTTCCAATTCGCAAACCTTCAGTAGTAGTGAAACCAACTGCAACATCAGCATTAAGAGAAATGAGAGTAAAAAACTTACAAAATGCTTCAAGACCGCCATGGAAATAATTTTCTAAATAAATAAAATTTTGCAGCATTTTTTTTAAATAATGAATTTTTTTTGAATTTCTACAAAAAAAATTTTAAGCCTAAACATTGTTTTGCAAAACTTTTCTTACTATTATTTGTAGAATTTTCAACTTTTTTATCAATAAAACTTTTGCAAATTTCACAAAATTTTCAGTATTTGCATTTAAATTTTTCAGTATCGAAAGTTGAATTTTCTTTTCCAATTTTTTAATATTTTTGAATGTTGGAAAACTGTTGACATTGAATTCATCACAGATTTTTTTTATTTTTAATACATTCAGTTAAGCAATTTTTTACTTCCTGTGAAGTTTTTAAAGATGAAGCAACATCAATCCAGACTGGAGCTATTTTTCTTACTGAATGGACATCTGAAAAAATTAAGAGAAGTTTTAAAGTTTAGTGAATTTAAAATATAAAGTAAGAATATTTGATCATTATTTTTTATTTTAATTTAAAGCATTTCTTGGAAAAAAGAGCAAAAAGAATCTACAAAATTTTTTAAAAAAAAGTCACATTATTAAAATAATTTTCTAGTCCTGTTTAAAAATTTCTTACTTTTCAGTGAAAATTGGATAAATATTAAATTTGCTTCTTGTAGATTTTCCTCAAAATTTTCAATATTTAATTGAATTACACTAACTGTAACAAAATAGCACATAAACTTAAGATAAAAATAAATAAAAAGAATTTCATTTTGAAAATAGTTTTTGCAGCTGTTTTTGTCGTAGCTTTAAAGTGACTCAATTTATAGTAGCTGTATTCACTATTAAATTTTTCTCAGATTTTACATAGTTGAAGAATTAAAGCGCATTTTTTGTCGAAAACAAATTTTTATATTCTGGGATTTTTTATTATGATATTCTGTTTTTCACTGAGATCTAGACAGTCTGACTGTTTTTCCAAACGGAAATATTCCATTCAAAAAGTCAATTTTTCGGGAAATGGAAAACACTAGACAGTCGGCTTATTAGGCTTGAAAATATATTTTGTAAAGAACAGCCAATAATAAATTTAATAATTGAATAATTTGGTTTTAAATAAATGCAAAAGAACCAATCATAAAATCTGGCTCGCGTTTTTGTTTCTTTGCTGGCTTTTCAGCTTGAGTTGTTTTTGTTGGTTTTTCAACAATTGTCTCCAATGGTTTTTCATTTACTTGATTGATTATAACTACTTTACGCTTTCGAGGCATTATAGTGATTGATTATTGAGAAATTATTGTCAAAAATAAAATTTATTTATTGTGCTGTTTATTTTGTTTGTAAACTTTTTTAGTTTTGAAAATTCCGTTAAATTTAAGGGGTATGGAAGTGTGGTAAATTTTTTTCTGTTTATTTTTAAATTTATACGTTACGTTTTTTTAAAATTCATGTATTTGTGTAAACGATCAGTTTTTTTTGCAATAGATTAAAATTTATTGATAAATATGGAATAAACAAATATTTTAAAATTCTCTTGGTTCATTCATAAATTGAAAAAAAATCTCAAATTAATTATTTTTTTAATTTACGTCGATCATACAAAAAAAAATATTTCTGAATGCATTCAGTGTGAATTTTTTTCTTTAAATTCTCAGTTCTCTTTTTGAGCTAAACAAAAATTCAATTTTTTTTATTTTTAAAATTTTTAAACAGTTAAATTTAGTAAAAAATGAGTTTAAAATTTCTCGTTTGTCAAAGTAAGTTAAAATAAATCTAAAAAAACTAAATTCAAAAATTAATAAATTTCTTTTTTATTCTTTAAGAATTAATGAATGAAGTCATCAAGAATGAATCACAGCATGGTCAAATGTCTTCAAAAGTTGATTGGCGAGTTTTGATTGTCGACAAATTTTCTATGAGAATGATTTCATCTTGTCTAACAATGCATGAACTATCAGCTGAAGGAATTACATGTAATTATTATTTTAAAAAATTAAACAAAATTTTTATTTAACTTTTTTTCTAGTGGTAGAAGATATAAACAAAAAACGTGAACCATTGCAAACTATGGAAGCTGTTTATTTATTAACACCTTGGTAAAATATTTTGTTATTCTATTTTTGGATTTTATGATTATTATACAAATTATTCAACAGTGAAGATTCTATACAGAAATTAATTCAAGATTTTGATGCATCAAATCGACCAATTTATAAATCAGCATATGTTTATTTTACTGAAGGTATTTATTTATTTAATTATGACTTTTTTTTATTATTAAAACTTTGCTAATTATTGACTAATTTTTTAGCAATTTCAGACAGTTTGTTTGATAAAATGAAAGGTCAATCTATTGTGAAATTTATGAAAGCTTGTAAAGAAATTAATGTTTCTTTTTTGCCATGTGAGAAGCAGGTAAACTTTATGTGATTTATTTAAAAATTTAGTTGAAAAAATATTTAAAAAGCTGTTTTAAACTTAAGTATCAAAGACAAATATTTACAGTCAGAGTTAGAAAAGTAGCTACCTACATTGCCTAATTTTTATATAAAAATCTCCCTTCTGCTTTTATTTTATATGAAAAATTGATCTACTTTTCCTACACTGTTTTTATTGTATGATCATTTTTATTTATCTCAATTTATTCTTCTATAGGTTTTTTCACTTGATTCACCAAATTTCTTTCAATCTTTCTACTCATCAAGTCAAAATTCTAAAACTGAAACTATGGAAAAAATTGCTGAACAAATTGCAACACTTTGTGCAACTTTGGGTGAATTTCCATCAATTCGCTATCGCAGTGATTGGAATTCAAATCTCGAATTATCAGAATTAATTAGGCAAAAATTGGAAGCTTACAAAAATGATGAGCCTAAAATGGGTGAAGGACCAGAAACAGCAAAATCAATTTTATTAATTCTCGATCGTGGTTTTGATTGTATTTCGCCATTGCTGCATGAATTGACCTTTCAAGCGATGGCTTATGATTTGCTTCCAATTTCGAATGATGTTTATAAATACGACAATAAAGAAGTTTTACTTGATGAAAATGATGAATTGTGGTGTGCATTACGTCATGAACATATTGCAGTAGTTTCACAAAAAGTCACAACACATTTGAAGAATTTTATTGAATCAAAACCAATTTCTTCAACCGATAAAGCATCGATAAGAGATCTGTCACAGATGATTAAGAAAATGCCGCAATATCAAAAGGAATTGTCAAAATATGCAACACATTTGCAATTGACTGAAGATTGCATGAATGCTTTTCAAGTGAGTAAATTTTCTGAGATTTTTTTGATAAATTTATTAAACAACTAGCGCACTTTTTGACTGAATGCCAAAATACTAAAAATTATTTAGGGTAAAATCAAAAGTCTTTGTAAAATTGAACAAGATCTTGCAATGGGTAAGGACGCTGATGATGAAGAAATTAAAGATCCAATGAGTCAAATGGCACCAATTTTACTTGATCCATCAGTGTCTAACAATGACAAAATTCGCATAATTTTACTTTACATCATGAATAAAAATGGAGTTTCAAAAGAGAATTTCGAAAAAGTTGCAACGCATGCCAATTTGGAGAAAAATGAGAGAGAAATTCTTTTGAATTTGAATCATTTGGGAGTAAATGTTGTCAATAATGTGAGTTTTTAATCTTGATGTCTTGATTTACATTTTGATTCATTAATTTTGATTTTCTCAAAGTTAATTTTGAAATTTTTCTTATATTTTTAGAAGAAATTTCGAAATTTCTATTTAAAAAAAAACACTTGAAAACTAAAATTTAAATTTTTATTTTAGGAAAAGAATTTTAAAAGTTTTTTTAAACATTAACTAATTTTCAAATGTAAAAATTTTAGGGAAACAATCAAAATAAATATCGCATACCGCGCAAAGAAAGAATATCAGAAAACACTTACCAAATGTCACGTTGGACACCGATTTTGAAAGATATAATGGAAGACACAATTGACAATAAATTAGATACAAATCATTTTCCATTTCTTATAAACCGAACAAAACCAACTTTTAGCAGTGTCGCTAAAAGCACTCGTTTTGGTCGATGGCGCGATGAAAAAGCACAAAAATCTGAAATCCGAAATGTTCCAAGATTGATTGTTTTTATTGTTGGTGGAATGAGTTATTCTGAAATGAGATGTGCTTATGAAGTAACCAAAGCTTATGAAAATTGGGAAGTTATTCTTGGATCAACGCACATTTTGACACCTGAAATATTTTTGAAAAATTTAAGTGAAATTTCTTAAAAAATTTCGGAATAATCTTTGGGATTAGCAGTTATTGATATGGATAAAGTTTGGCTAACTTCATAAAAGTCAAAATATGATTATTATTTAAATTTTATAGAATGTTAATTTATAATTACATAATTTTTCAATGTTTGTTTAAAATTTATTTTGAATTTTATTTTATATTAATAAAAAATCATAAAATTAAATTTTTAACAGAATTTTTTATAAACAAACAATAACGACCGTTCAAAATATAAATTTCTAAAAGCGCTCATAAAACCCAAGACTTCTTTAACTCATTTTTTTCGACGATTTTTGCGCAAGAGTTCAAGAAGAAAAAGACTTTGCCGAAGAAGTGAGATATTTTTGGTCGATTCTCCATCGAAAAAAAGAAAAATAAAAATTTCTTCGTAGTGCTTAGTTAATTGTGAAATGTGAAGATATGTCGATAGTTTTAAGAACTTTATTAACAGCAAGATCACCAACATTACGTTGGAACTCACGACATTTGTCACATTTCCGTGGTCACAAAAATTTCCATCAGCACCAAAACAATCTCTATAAATATTACTTCCTGCTTGGCACTGGCGGTCTTTGCATTGGTTATTTTGCACTAAAAAGTCTTAAAATTAATGCCAACATAGTTCATGCACTTCAAAATCGCAGAGTAAGTTTTTTTGTTATCAACATTTTTTTTATGAAAGTGAAAATTTTTCATTATAAACAAATTTGAATTTTTTTTTGACGTCGATCGTAAAATAATTTTTTTTTCAAGTCAAGGTTGTCAACTCAAGTTTTTAATCTTAAAGCCTGCATTTTTTGTTTACATATTTTGGAACTTTTCAAGTTCATTTTACATACAAATACTTTGAAAAAAAAAATTTTTTTTTTTGAAGTGATGGAATTGAATTGATGAATATTTCAATTGACATATGAGTGATAATTTTTTAATGCTAATCATTTTGTGATAAAGAAGTAAAGAATGAGAAATAAACTGAACAACAGATGTTGTTATTGCTTTTTAATGATGAATTTTGAATATAAATTTGAGAATTTGCATGATTATCAAAAAACAAGTTATGGGAATTTTTTTTTCTGGATCCTACTAGAGTTGACAAAAAATTAAGTGTTCATCAAAAAAAAATTGAATATTTTTATCATAGAAATATTTTTTGAAAGAATTAATTGCATCATTTTTTGAAATCAAAATTTTAATAGAAAAATAAACAATTAGAAAAAATTTATAAATTAAAAACTGCTTTGATTTAGTCAAGATAAATGAAAATTACAAAAATTTAGTAAAATTTAAAAAAAAATTATTACAAATTCTAAAGAATACTTAAGAATTAAATTCTGTAACATGTTTCGGAATTACTAAAATGATTTGACTTTGAATCTGAAAATTTTGAGATATTAATTTTGAGTTATTAAATCATTCACATCTCCTGCGAAGTCTGATAACTTTAGAAAAATTTCATACGAGTCTTTAATATTTTGCTTATGAAAATAAAAATAATCATCGATAATAGAGATTAGCAACATCAATTTAAAATATACCAAAATTCTCCTTCCTTGTTTTTCTATTTTGCATACAGATGTAAAAAGTCTTTAAATTAAAACATCAGAAAGTTCATTAAACTTTATATTTACCGCTTTGCAAAATATCTTATTAATTTACATGTATTATTGCTTATTTGTTTTCTCTTTTTGTCATTTTGCTACTTTATCTTTTCAATCCTTTCTTTCTTCAGTATTTTCTCATTAATTTAACTTGTTTGTAGAAGAAATTGAAGAAGAAAGTAAATACAATGCTAAAGAGTTTCATTTTAGAAAGCCAGGCCTGTGCACTTAAAAAAAGAAGCAAAAAAAGCATTTTTAAGTACAAAAAAGTTCAAAAAAGTACAAAAAAGTTAAAAAAAATACAAATAAGTACAAAAACGACACAAAAAACCACACGAAAGCAACAAGTGCAGAGGCCTGGTTAGAAATTATGAATTGATTTAAATAAAAATATTCTTTCAGAATAAAAATTGAAGTTTATTTGAATATTTAAATAAAAACGTTAAATTTAAAATTCTTTAATTCGTTTTTTTACTTTAAATAATCAAGAACATATGCCTTGATAATTTTACGAAATATTTAATGCATAAATAATATTGTGCATAATAATTTTATTGAATAAGCTTTTATGGAACCAACAAATCACGTTTACAATAATTTCACATCTTATTAAAAAAGCGATACTTGTTTAAGAGACAACATGAAAAAATTAACAAAAATATTACAAACATTATAATAATAAAAAAGCATAAATTAGAGCATACATAAAATTTTCTAATTGACAAAATTTTTAAATTTCTGCTCTTTAATTTTCTTAGGATGACATAGCCGACAAAGCAATAAAATTAACAGCACGGGAGAAGCGTTTTATAAAATTCGCTTCAGTAGAATTTGATGGCCAAATTTACCTAACACCCCAAGATTTTCTCGAATCAGTTGTCGAACAAGAACCTCGACCACGTTTAAAGCGTAAAACTTTAACAGAGCAAGAAATTGAGCAAATTAAGTCAGCAACGCCATCACTAAAGAAAGGTTCTTCAAATTTGTTCAGATCATTGCGTGACAAAGGAATTATTAGTTATACTGAATATTTATTTTTACTGAGTGTTTTGACAAAACCACATTCAGGATTTAAAATTGCTTTCAACATGTTTGACACTGATGGAAATTCTAAAGTGGATAAGAATGAATTTCTTGTGGTGAGTTAAAAAAATTTTAATAAAAATTGAACAAAATTAGAGAAAGTTTATAAAAGTTCAGTCATTTAGAAAGTTTTATTTAATAGAAATTTTTAAAATTTTTATAGCTCTTAAAAATTCAATTTGCTCAATTTTAATTTTTTTAAAAAAGTTATTTAAATATCAAAGGTGAAAATTCAAAATTTAAAAAATATCCAAAAATATTTCTGCTCAAATTATGCAAAAAATGCTCTCTAAAATTTTTGCTACTCTTCTTCTTCCACGAAAATTTGAAAAAATTTAGATTAGACAACTCTTGGGTGGATCGCTTAAAGATCGAGAATTTGATGAAGATTCAAAAGAAGCTGTGAGACGTTTTTGATTAAAGAAATTTTGTTTTTCTTTGTGTCTGTTTGTGTGTGAAAAAAATTTAAAATATTTTATGAATATTGTGTAATTTTTGTGTGTGTGATGGAAATGCTTCTTCTGTCCTTCTTTTTCTGATGCAAATACATCAATTTTCTTATTAATAAATAAAAACAAATCCACGTGTACTAAAATAATTTAGTTGAAATCATTAAAAATTTCATATAGTGACTAAGAATTAATTTTTCTTTCAAATAAACCAAAGTATTTTTTGTCATCCTGAAGTATTAATTTTTATGAATGGTTTAAAACTACATACTCACGTTGATCAACATGTAAGCATTGTCCAATTAAGCAAAATAAATTTTTCTTTCATCTACAGCTTTTATTACATGAACATTTTACAAAAAATTCAAGGATCATACTTAGTTTTCCCTTTATATATAAACAACTGCTACATCATCAAAATTATTTTCATTGTTAGGACTTGCTTTAAGTTTCAAATTAACCAAGGCCTAAGAACTCTTTGATCCGATTTTGATTTTTTTGATTCCTGTTTGATTTTTTTGATCCCAGTTTGATTTTTTTGATCCGAAATCAAACTCGGATCAAAAAAAATCAAAAACTCGGATCAAAGAGTTTTCAGGCCTTGAAATTAACATAAAATTTCATAATATAAAATTCTATTTTAAAATCATTTTATTAATTTTGTGCTTTATTTTGATTTTCAAAATTTCCTAATGCTTTTTTTGTGTTTATTTTTTTTCTAATTTAATTTGAAAACTTCCAGAATAAAGACATTGGAAGTCAATCAAAGTTTTCGTTTTATTTCAATTAATTTTAGTTAAAAATATTTTTAAAAAATTATTTCATATTTTTATAATTTCATTTCTGTTTAAAAATGATTTTCTCAGCTGATGCATTTATTGTCAACTCAAGCACAAGCTAAATATCTTACACGTCGTTCACATCGTGATGATGAAAAGAAAGTAGAAGAAAATGAAGATGGAAAAGATAAAAAAAAAGTTGATAAAAAGAGTTTTGTAAGTTCAAAATATTTTTAATTTTATGCTCAAGTGTTGTGATGCTAATTAAAAATATTGCTCATTGCTGTTGTCTTAAAACATGAAGCCATTGATGTTGTCATAGGAAATGGTTCAACTTTTATGTCTTTAGCTTGTGAAAGTGAAAATTTTAGCAAAATTTAGAAGGTTGAAGATGGAATGAATGTTTTGTGGATAAATTTGTATGCTCGTATGGTGTGGTGACTTCTTAATGCTATTTTAAAAAATTTGAGCTTTTTTGTGACCAAAAGTGAACATTTTGTCTAGAAATATTTAACAAAATAAAATTTTTTTAGTTTTTTTATCTGTTTCATCGAAAATAATTTTTGTTAATTTTTAAAGTTTTGGAAAGAAGTCCATCCAAGCGTACTTTGCAGCATTTGTCAACTTTCCAAATCTTTTTTACATTTAAAAATTTATTTTTTAGGATTGAAAATGTTAAAAATATTTTTTATTAATTTACATTGTTTTTAATTTGATAGATGGAGAAAATTTTTAGCTACGCTTGGAGAGGAAAACGTGGAATTGAATTAGATGAAAATAAAGAAGGTGGTGAAAGTGATGATGATCATTATGTAGACGATGAGCAAGGTAAGCTTATCAAAAGAATTTAAATCCTGGGGAATCAAACAGAGCGTTATTTGTACTTTATTTGAATTAATTACTAATGGGTGCGCTCTCAGGATTTAAATAAATACAGTTTATAAAATTTTTAATTTTAAAAACTTTAAATTTCTTAAGAAGTTTTAATAGTTGAAACAGGGTGATGAACAGTTTAGTAAAATAAAATTAGTTACTTTTTATTAAATCAAAATTTTGAAATCATTTTGGACTCCTTAAAATATTTTAAAATTTTTTTCTTCAAAAGGTCTCCAGCGAAAGCATAAAGTTGACACAACACTTCAAGTCCACTTTTTTGGAAAGAAGGTAAAATATTTTAAATATTTTAAATTCTTCATTTTTTTTTAATTTATAACCTTAAAAATATATAAAAATTTATCAACAGTAAAAAGTCATTTAAAATTTAAAAAAAATTCAAGCGTTAAAATTTTAATTTACAAATTTTTATTTTTAGGGCAATCAAGATTTAAATTTTGACGGATTTTACAATTTTATGAAAAATCTTCAAACTGAAGTTCTTGAACTTGAATTTCACGAGTTTTCAAAAGGCCATGCTAAAATTTCTGAAACAGATTTTGCAAAAATTTTACTTCGTTATACGTATTTAGATACGGAAGAATATGACAATTATTTGGATCGATTGCTTGATCGTAATGACTTGAAAGAAAAAGGAGTCACATTTGAGGAATTCAAACAATTTTGTCAATTTTTAAATAATCTCGAAGATTTCTCTATTGCCATGCGAATGTACACACTTGCTGATCGAAGCATATCTAAAGGTAAATTTCAAAAAAAATTTTGGAATATTTGAATTATTTTATGAATTTTTAGATGAATTTTCACGAGCTGTAAAAATTTGCACTGGCTATGCATTGAGTGAGCATTTAATTGACACAGTTTTTGCCATTTTTGATGAGGATGGTGATGGTTTATTAAGTTATAAAGAATTCATTGCCATTATGAAGGTAAATATGAAATTTTTATTTTTTTGAAATTTTGAGAATATTTTGTAACGGTCAAAATATTTTTAAAATTTATAAATTTTTTTTAACGGTTGCAAAATAATTTCATTTAAAAATCAAACTTCAAATTACTGTTAAAATTTTATTGTTTTTATAAAATATGAATTTTATTTTTGAATTCAAATTTAAAAAGTCCGTTAATTTTAAATTCTTAATTTTAATTTTTATAGGATCGTTTACATCGTGGAATGAAGGTTAGTAAGAAGAAAATAATAGACAACTATTTAGATGAATATGACGATTATGGCGATGGTTTTTCATTGCTATCAATTCTACGGTCAAGAGCATGTCGGAGAATTGCCACCTACCTCATTCACTCACCGAGCGAAATGTAGAGAAGACAAGACTAGACGATTTTATGAAAAACTTAAACTTGATTGACAATTTTCCTTTTTTTGTCATTAGTTTTATTTATGTTGCTTTTAGATTTAGTTTGTTTTGTAATTTTTTTTTTTTTTGCAATAGTCAGAAAATTTTGAATTTATTTGTGTGCTTTTTTGTTTTTGAAACAAAATTTTTTTGGCATTAAATGTCGAGTTTTTTTCATAATTTTTGTACTAAAAATTTCGTACTGTATTTTTATTAAAAAACTGCAAAAAGCAGAAGCTTTTGTTACTCATTTAATTTCATTTTTTAAAAAATTATTTACTTTAATTCCTTGAAACGTACAAAACCTTTTTTTATCTAAAATTTCCTTACTTTTTTAATAACTGAAACTTAAATATAATAAACTCTTTTGCTTTTATTTAAAAACTTTCCTTAAATTTAAACTTTCTATTCTCTTAAATGTGTAACATTTTGTGTTCTTAAATGTCATTTTTAAGTGTTCATTAAAGTTTTTCATATTTTTAATATAAAACTTTCTTTTGTTTTTATCCTAATCAAAAATTTTTACAAATTTTGTAATTAATTTTTGATTGCTATTTTTGTTTTTATTGTTTGCAGTGCATTAGAAATAATTTTTGAATATGATTCCCGAATATTTTTGTAATATTTTACGAACCTTTCATACAAGGTTGAGCAAGATGCGAAATATTCCTAGAAATTCCGTGAAATATTCCACACAATGTTCTGTGGAATATTCCATATGTTTCATGATCGTTACTCTAATTTATAGCTTTTCCCAAATCTATAAACTTTTTTTCTCAAATATTCAAAAATTTTATTGTAAATGTTTTTATGCTTTGGTTATGGACTTTCTAAATTTCATCTCATTTTTAAACTCTTTAAACCTCAATTTAATATTTAAAGATTTTGAAATTAAATTTAGTTTCAACTTTAGATTTTAACAGATTTTATAGATTTTTAAATTCTATATTTTTGATTCCTAATTGAAATTCTTGTTTTACATTTTCCTGATTTTTTATCGAATTCGTACCACAATTTAATAAGCATGCGAAACATCCGCAAAATTTTTTATTTTAAAAAATTAGAAGGACAATAATTATTGACATTTTCTATCTGATAAATTTCAAAAATGACTAATACCTATGTCTTGCATGGCTTAAAACAGTGATGGCCAGCCTGTGTGCCGTAAAAAGGTTTTAGGATTGCCACAAAAACATATTTTTTACTTTCAAATATACCGTAGAAAATTTGACTCAAAAAAAAGGTTGGTCGACACTGGCTTAAGTAACAAGCTACTATAGTCCACATTAACAGTAAAATTCGACTATGAAGATCAGTGACCAAGTTGTAGAAACTTAGAATGATATTTACTATATTTGCATTTTATTCCAGTTTTCGGGCTAAAAATTAATTATTTAAATTTTTTTCTTTACAGTCTACAGCAAAAGCAGAAGGCTGGCAAGCTTTTAAGCAATGTTTGAAAGCAGAAATGAAAGCTAATATTTAAACACAAAATTATTTATCCGAAAATTTCAAATAGCTGCCAGACTTTGTGGCATTTTATCAAAAAACACTTTTGAACTATCTTTTTTTGCCATTTATTGAACAACAACAAGTTTTTAGTGAAAATTTATGTTATGTTTTTTTTTCTTTTTCTAGTCAATTTGTGAGGCTTTTATTTATTTTATTAATTTTTAAATTCTTTGCCTACTAAAGAAATTACCAAAAGATCTTTAGAGTAATAAGATAAAGAAAATGTTAATGATTGTGCATAAACTTTATTCTGTGAATTTTTATGTTCCTAAATATCAAAATAAAATAATTAAATTAAATCACAATGATTTTTTTGCCTTTTAAATGATTTTAATTTGTGGTACATTTTGAGGAGTTTTTAAAATATTCAAACAATTTTTGTTATTGTTTGAATTTTAATCGATGATCTTTTTGTATTTCAGCGAATATTTCAATTATAAAATGTGATTATATAAACAATTATGGATTTTATTCAATAAATATAAATGAATAATTTTGTAATTTCATCTAAATTAAAAAAAAAATTTCTTAATGGTAAAAATTCAAAAAAGAAAGTAAAATTGAAATTTTTTAAAAAATTTTCAAATCTCGTTAAAAAATTCAAAATAAAAGCTGAAAATAATTAGATTAATGGACATTTTATAATTTTTAAGTTATAAAAATAAATTTTATTTGCCAAAAAATATATGAAAGCCATTTCAGTGGTATAAAAAATAAATTTTTTACCAATCCTGGACAGATGCACCTAAAAATAAAATTTTCAAATATTAAAACTTTGAAATTTCTGAAATGAAATTTTCATACCTTGATGAACACCAATAAAATTAATAATCCATCCAGTGCCAGCAAAATGAACAGTCTGCTTGTAATGAACTCGAATTTGACTTTTACTGCTCACATAAATTGCAGGTTCATCATCACCACAATATTTCTTAATTGACACAAATTCTTTTTCAGAATTTTCTTCCATCAATTCAACATAATCAATATCGCAAGTCATTTTTGATCCCATGTCAAAAACTACAAATTTAATCGCAATTACAAGATTTTGAGGAACTCTGACATTCCAAATGCAGTCATAATTTGTTCTATTATTACTTGGATAAAGTGGACTTGTGAAAATTCCACCATAATTGAAAATTTCACCACCACAACCTTGCCCTTTGCTCTTTTCAGATGCAACATACAAAATGTCATAATTTCCTCTCGAAAATCTTCCAGCTTCAACATCATCAAATTGCACTTTAATAGAAAGTTGATTAGTACTTGAAAATATTGGATCGGGTGAAGTATAACCGCATAATATTTTTAATAATTTTCCATTTTCAAAATCACCATCATAAACTTTCATAAAAGCTTTTTCACAATCATCCAAATAGAAATAAAATTTCGAAAAATAAAGAGAAATTGTGTAATTTTCAGGCACAGTTATTGTCATATGGCAACTTTCAGGTTGTGCATCAGCCATAAGTCTTCCCTGCAATGCTGTGTAATTTCTTGAGCAAGCATTTATTGTACGAACTTCAAGTTCAAAGCCTGAAAATTCTTCGACTGAATTTGACTCAAAATAAATTCGAATTTTGCTGGTTTGTGAATAATAATCGTGTGGAATAATTGAGCCACAATAGATGTGAGGAGCAATTGGTCCATTGACACCTGAATAAAAACCTGGATTGATACTTTGGTAACTTTTACCACGATAAATCATTCCTTCACCTAAACCTTCTGTTACATAATCACGAACTGAATCATCCACAATTCTTAAGAAATCATTTTTGCAATTTTCTGAATCTTCAATGTCAAATTTCTTAAAAATAATTTCAATATTTCGATAATTGTCAGCCTGCATGATCCATTGACATCGAACATTTGGTAAATATTTTTGCGAATTTCCAGGTAATCTTGGTGAATAAAGTATGACACTTTCATTGCCATTTTCAGTAAAATTATAAAATGGTGCTGGACCACAAGGTGATTCTTGCATTGTAACTGTCAATTTAAATCCAGTGCTACTTCGTATTGAATCTGTGACCAATCTTATAAAAATTCCTGATGAAGTTGAAATTACATCAACTGGATTTTCATGTCCACAAAATTTTCCAATTGATTGACTTAATGGTCCATGACCATCAAAAATTTCTAAATAGTCACAATTGCATTCTCCTTTGTGTTGATCAGGATCACAAATTGATAAATGAAGTTCATTAAATTTCACACGAATTACAGAAAGCGGATCACCAATAATATGATATGAACATTCCAAATTATTCCCAAGTTGTTGATTACTTTTGTCAATTATAAATGAAGATTTTTCTAAAGTTAATTTTATAATTTCATCACATTTTTCTTGAAAAATTACAGCAGCTGAAAATCCAACAAATTCCTTTGATTGTTCTGATCTCATTTTCACTACAACTTCATTATTTAGTATAGAAATTGGTGGAATAGTTAAATTACTGCAAACTCTCATCAATCGATTTTTTTCATCATCCAAAGTTCCATTAAAAACTTCAATATAGTCATAACTGCAATATTCATCAAATGAAAGTTGAATATTTTCAAATTTCAACACAATTTTTTTATTTGCAGGTGCAGTGATGTTCCAAACACATGAAAGTGTTCCAACATATTCCCAAAGATCTTTAGTTGGATTTTTCAAAACTGCAGGCGAAGAAATTGTTGTTGGGGCTGTCACAAGTCCACCACATTTATCTAAACTATATTCAAGTTGAAATCCTGGCTTTTCTACCCATCTGTCAGTTACAAAAATCATCACAATTTTTGCTTTATATCGGAAATTTCCAGGATTTTTATTTCCACAATATGTTCCAACTTTTTGATTCTGCACTGGTGAATGATAGTCTAAAAATTTATAAATTGTGACATTGTCATAAAAACATTTTCCTTGCATTGTTTCAACTTGAAAATCTAAAAACTTCAAATTTATAAATTCTTCAGAATTTTTAGTCACAAAAGTATAATTGCAGTATAAATTTGCATCATAAGGTCGTGGATAATGTGGACTACTTAAAATTCTACTTTTCTCATCAACTTGAATAATTCCACCACAATTTTGATCCCATTGTGCCAGAAATCCATCAGCATTAATTGTTGAATCAGAATGAAAAAGAACTCGAAGTTTTGTTGATGTTGAATTGATTGGTTTTGGTGGACTGCGGCCACAAACTCTTGATATAAATTTCCAATCATTGTCAACAAAATCATAAAATTCTAAATAATCTTTGGTGCAATTTGTTGAATCTTCAATGAAAAATCGATCAGGAAAATAAAGACCAACTTGATAACCAACATCAGCACGAAGTTCCCAAATACATTCAGAATTTGATGGATAAGGTTTGTCATACAATGGTGTATTAAATCTTCGACTCATGTGATTTAAAATTCCACCACAACCAAATGTTGATGATTCAACTTTTATCGAATATTGAGAATTTTTACTTTGTCCAACAAAATTATCTGTGTGATATTCAAAATAAACTGTTTCCTTTTGTGAAATCATTGGTGTGCTGTCAAATTCACTTCCGCATAATTTTATCAAAAGTGGACTTTGTGCAGTTGGTCCATTATAAATTGCAATAAATTCTTTATCACATGGAAGTTTTAAATTCAAACTTTCAATTTTAATTGAAATTGTAAAACCTTCTTCATATTTTACTTGAACTGCACAATCTAAAACTTCATAATTTGCAGCACTTGCTGGTGAATTATTTAAAATTATTGGTTCAGCTCCGCCTTTGACAATTCCACCACATTTATGAATTTTATAATACAATGAAAAATTTACACTGCCAAAATATGGACTTTGTTTGACATCAAAACGAATGTCAGGAAATGGTGAAAGAACTGTCATTTTTTCTGTTGCATTTCCACAAATTCTTGCCAAATATTTTTTTTCATCACTCATTGCTGATTCTCTAGAAATTGTTAAACTTGTTGCTGCAAATCTACAATTCATGACACGACGACCAACAGCTAAATTTGTGAAATACATCGCGATAGTTCCAGTATTTGGTGAATTCGGAATTATTGGTTTGTTTTCACGAATATAAGAGCATGAATAACTTGTAGCATTTATAATATTTGCTGGATAAATAAAACCTTCATTTTGATTTAAATCTCCTTCACAACTTGAAACTTCATCACTTGAAAATTTAATTTTAAAACCACGATTTTGTGATGGTGTTCGAATCCAAGCTGTTAGCATTAATTTATTATCAGATGAATAAATTGGTCCCGGATTTGTGTTGTTTGTAATGAACATCATTCGACTTGAATATGAAAAGTCACTGTAGACCACAATTCTTTGCATTGTCCTTACATTTGATGAAACAAAGTCAAGATCTTCAAATTCTAATTTTACTCGTCTGCCTTTTCTAACTGTAATTCTCCATTCACAAAATGCTTTATTTAATGTTCTTGATGGATAGCCAATACTTGTAATATAACCAGAATTAGCATTGATATCACCACCACAACTCAACTTTGAAGCATTGTAAAATAATCGAAATCCTTTAAAAAGTTGATTTGTTTTTGGGAAAGTTTTGAATTTTATCAAAATTTCATTTGAATCGCTCAAAAGTTCATTTTTATTTGGAATTTTTCCACAAAAAGTTCCAATTTCTATCAATTGTTCAGTTGAATTTTCACTTGGCATAATTGAAAAAATTTTTAAATGATCTTTATTTAAATCACAAACTGATGCATCAATTTCTTCACTATTAAAGTCATCTTCATCATCCTTAGATGGCAAATCAATTTCTTTAATATTTATGCTAAAAAGTGTATTTGGTGGTCCTAAAATTCGATAATCACAAGTCACATTTGATGGATATGCACCAAGTCCAGGATATTTTGGTGATGACAAATAACCAGTTCCAGTTGTTCTTAAAGTTCCACCACAAATTCCAATTGAAACATTTGCTTTAAATCCATTTTTAGGCTCAGAAATGTCAGTGAAAAATTTAACTCTTAAAACATTTGATTTTGTATAAATTGTTGGTGGTTTAATTGAACCACAGAAGGTTCCAACTAAACTTGCTGCTGATGTTGAACCTTCACGTAATTCGACATATTCTTTGACACAATTTTCATCACGAGTTAAATCAAATCTTTCCAAAAAGTCAATTCGAACTTCACGACCGAGTGGTGCAATGATGGTCCAAATACATTCACTATGAGGATGTGGAATATTTGGATAATTTGGTGATGAAATTATTGAACTTTGTAAGGCATTTGAAAGTGTCAATTGTCCACCACATTCATTTTGAACTTCTTGATATCGCAATTTAAATGAACCTAAAAATGGAACTGCAGCTCTGTACATAACAAAAGCACGATTGCCTGTAGTTTGTGGAATATCAACTTTCGAATAATATTGACCAATTCCAAGATATGGTGCTGACTCATCATGTCCATTTTTTATTATTACAGAATTTCTTTCACCTTCAGTTGAATTTTTTATGTCAATTTCAAGAAATTCAAATTGAATTTTTCGTCCTCTTCTGACTGTTATGTTCCACATACAATCAGAAAATATAAATCTCATTACACTTGCATTTGCTGGATTGAAATCAATAACTCCATCAGAATCAGTCAAAACACCACCACATTGAAGTGAAAGAATTCCAAAAAATCCAGTTTCATTTCTATTGTAATCAGAATAAAATTCAATTTTTAAATTTGGAGTTCCTTGGTAAATTTTTCTTTCACGAATGTCCATCATGCATAATTTACTTATTTCTCGCCAACTTCCATCATCCAAACTTCTTGAGACTTTTACATAATCAGCTGTGCATTCATCAACATCTTCGAGGTCAACATCAATGAATCTAATCATTGGATGATATGTTGGAATTCCAGAAACGACTGTCCATTCACATAGAAGATTAGAATCATATCCATTAGGATATCCAGGTGAACTTATGTTGATACTTTGATTTAAATCATTAATTGAAATTATTTCATCACCACAGACACTATTACGACCACTTTCAGTATTATTTTTATCAATTTGTGCCCATTCAAGTTGGAATTTTGTTTTCGAATGAATTCCATTACGGACTTGAATGAAAATTATGTTAGTTTCAGAAATCAAGGGTTCTGGTGGTTCAGCACAAATTTCATCATGTAAAAGCACTGCAGTATTGTCAAAACCATTGTAAATTTGAATATTTGAGTAGCAATCATCAGGATCTTCTTCATCCATGTGAAAATCTTTGAAAGTTAATCGAATTACTGAACCTTGTTGAACTGTAATTCTATAAGTGCTTTCATATTCTTTTCGGAAATAATTTGGATAATTCGGTGATTGAATTTTGCCTTTTTCACCTTGTAAATCTGAATGTGTTGAATATTTGTACTCAGCTAAAAAGCCATTATTGGGTGAAATATTGTCAGTTTTATATTTGATCCAGTAAGCTTGAGCTGGTTCAATTTGTTCTGGTTTTATATTACCACAAAAAACTCCAATGAGTTCACCATTTGCATTCATTTTTCGAATTTCTAAATAGTTTTCATTGCAATTTGTTGAACTTTAATTAGATTTTAATAAAAAAATAAAATTATTAATTTGTTAATTTTATAAAAAAAATTTTTGTTTGTTTAATTTTAAGCAAGGAATGGAAACGAAACGATTTCAGAGATTTTTAACAATTTTTAAGCGATTTTTTCTGACAAATCACGTTAATTTCCATACCTTGATTTTAAGTTACTTACGGTGCAATGTCAAAATTTGTGACTTCTAAATTCATTTTGTTTCCTTCACTTGCTGTTATTGTCCAAATACAATAAGAATTCAAAGGTGATGATTCTGGATAATTAGGAGAACTAAATTGACTGCTTAAACTTTTTGTGTAACTTCCACCACAAGCTAGAAAATTTAAATGAAAATAAATTTTAATTCTATTTCAAAATTGTTAAATTTTCAAAAGAAATATAATGTATTGAGTTTTAACTACAGCAGTAGTAAAAAACCATAATTATCTTTAAAACTTTCATTTTCAAAATTAGAAGCTTCTAAATTTATTTTCTTACCATTATCCATAACGGTATAATGCATATCAAATTCCAATGATGTTCCAAATAATGAAGAATTAAATCTCACAGTCAATGCATTGCCATGACTAACAATAGCAGGAGGAATCTTTGTACTACAAAATGAAGCTCTTTTGGCACCAATTGCATCATTGTCACCTTCAAAAACTTGAATACTCAATAAACATCCATCATCGATTTCCCAAAATAGTTCAGTATAAGTGAATGTTAAAGTAACATGTTTTGATGGATCAGCAGCAACAATTGTCCATTCACAAATGACATTTTCACTTGCTTTACGATAAACAAGTTCACCACTTCCATCATCAACAACAAATCGACCACCACAATTGATTGAAAAATTTCCAATAAATCCTTTGGCATTAACAGTTTCATCAGCTTTCAATCTTATCAGCATTTCATTCCGCTTTGTTTGGAAAATTGTTGAATTTTTTAAATCATTTCCACAACCTTTCCATAAAGTTTGATTAAAAATTGGATCAATAATTTCCAAATAATCTTTAGTGCAATTTAAAGTTTCTTCCAAATCAAAATCAGTCAATTGAAATTGAATTGAATGAGTTTCATCAGCTCTTATCAACCATTCACATGTTTTGTTATTTTCATAATTTTTATTTGGATATGAAGGCGTTTTGATGATGCCATTGGTTGCTGTAAAAACTCCCCCACAGTCTGATGCAATTGTTTCATATGTGATATTAAAACCACGACCACTATGTGACTCATCTGTTATAAATCGAACAAACAATTGATGACCATCAGATGAAATTACCATCGGTTGTGTCAAAGTTTGACATAATTTTGTAACAATTGAAGAATTAAAACTTTTATCATATGAAATTGTTAAAGAATCAAATTGACATGAACTTGATCTTTCTATGTCAAATTCATGAATTGTTAATTTAATATTGTAGCCAAATTCAACTAAAATTTCCCATGTGCAAACATAATCATGTTCGTAACGTTTTGGATAATTTGGAGAAGTAAAACCACCTTCTGGATGAGTTAATTTTCCACCACAACCTTCATTGTACCATTCAAGACGAAATCCTGAAGCTACAGCTGCTTGATCTGTGTGGAAGCTTTAAAAAGAAAAGAATTTTATCAGAATAATTGAGAGAAATTAGGAAAATAAAGATAAATAAAAAAGACCTTGGAAAAATAGAAAAAAAATTTGATAGATTTCAAAAGGATCTTCTGAAATTCTTTACAAATTTATTTCCAATAATGTTTTTATGACAGAATTTTATAAATTAATTTTTCTACTTACACAACAACGACAGCATCAGTCGTACTTGTTCTTATTTCTGGTGCTTTATTACAATAACTTTTCTGTGGCTTCTTCTCTTTCGTTTCATAATCTAAATCATAAATTGTGACATAATCATATTTACAAACATCCTCTTTTGTCTCATCATGATAAATTTTATCATTTTCAAGTTCAAAATGTGAAAATTGAATTACAATTTTATTTCCTCTTGATACACGAATTGTCCATGCACAATCAAGATTATTTGGATAATTTTCAGGGAAATTTGGTGATTCAATAACTCCAGTGTCGGCTTCAATTGTTCGATTGCAATTTGTTGAATATTTAATATGAAAACCACGACCATTGTGCGATTCATCAGTGTTCATTCTCAACATTGCATGGTTGCTGCTTGTTTCAATATGCATTGGATGATGATCACAGAATTTTCCAAAACTTCTTGCACTTGCATCAGATCCATCGAAAATTTCTAGATAATCATAACGACATTCTGAATTAACTTCAAGATCAAGATCAGAAAAGACGATGTGAATTGAGCTTCCTTCATTGACTGAAATTCGCCATTCACATTGAGCATAGTGAGGATAAGCAAGTGGATAATTTGGTGAAGTTAAAGCTCCTTTTGTTGCTGTTACTAATCCACCGCAACCTGCACTTGTTCCATCCCATTCTAATTCAAAACCAGCTCCACTACGTGATGAATCTGAATAGAATTTGAAATAAAGTTGATTGCCCAATGATTTAAATGGTACTGGAGCTGTATCGCCACAGAATTTTCCAAGTAACGGCGCGAGACTGTGAGAAGTAAAAAATTATTTGAAGATTTAAAGCAATTTATAAAATTTTGGTAGTAAAAATATTAGAAATTTATGTAAACATCAAAAAGATTTCCCTAATTTGATAAATTTTTTTTGGAGTTTTAAAAAGTTTAAAAACTTTACTTACTTATTTCCACCATTTCTAACTTCCAATCCATCAAATCGACAAGTTGCATGAGCTTCAATATCAAAATATTTAAAATTTATTTCAATTTGTTGACCATTAGGGACTGTGATTGTCCATTCACAATCTTTATTAGGAAAATATTGAGGACTTCCAGGACTACGAATTGTGCCTCGTGTTGAATGAAAACTTCCACCGCATACTATAAATAGAGAAATTTTAGACGAAAGTTTCAATTAGTTTGATAGAGAAGAAAAAAATTAATATTTTAGCAAAAGAAATTTTTTAAAAAATTTCATTGTGTCTTTTCACGTGATGTTAAAAAAATCAATAATTTTAAAGGTGAGAAAATTTTGTTTCAAAGTCTTAATTTTTAAATTTTAATTGTAAACCAAAGAAGAATTTCAAAAAATTACTCATTGTGTCATAAATAAAATATTTAAGGTAAGACAAAAAAATTTTTTGTCCATATTTTTAAATTCATAAAAGAACTAAAAAATTGTTCATAAATAAACAATGTCAATTAAAAAATTTCTACACATGAAAGAAAGCTTTTTAATTACTTTCAAAACTTTTGGTCTAATATAAATTCTCAAAAAAAGTTCAATTAACTTTCATTGTCAAATATAAAATAGACAAGTGAAGTCAAAGTGAAAAAGATGAGCGAAGAAAATTTATTCAGAAAGCTTTTACTTTTGGATGAAAAAATTTTAGTTCCAATTGGCATTTGGCCAACAAATGATTGGAAATTTACAATGTGGAATTATTTTCACATTTTCATTCAGCTTGGATTTTTTATTTTGGTTGTATTTAAAAATCTTTTAAATCCCGAAAAAGGATCAGTTGAAAATGCTTTGATTTTAGCAAATGGTGGATTAATTATCGTCATTTATTGCATTACTGTCCTAATTAAGAAAGACAAATTTGTTGAATTGATTGATTATATGAAAGTGAAGAGTAAATCAAAAGTTCGACCACAAGAAAGAAAATTTTTAATCAATATTGGACAAGAATTTCAAAAAATTGCAAGAGGTTCACTTCTAGTGCTTGCTGCAGCTTGTTTGTTGAGATTTATTTTGCCACCAATTGAAATTTTTTATTATGAATTATTTGATAATGATAAAATTTATAAAATACCACCAGCAATGGGATTTCCTGCTTATAACATTCTTTCTCTTGACATTTTGGTTTACATTGTTGAAACTTTCATAAGACTTCTCATTCTTGCTCATTTGGTTGGGATTTGTTCAATTTTCATTCTCACAACTCTTTATATTTCCTACAAATTTTTTAGTCTTGCATTGAATTTGGAATTTTTTGATCAAAATGATGTCAATGCTGTCAATGGTTTCATTATTGAACACAATAAAATTATTAGGTAAGCAAAAGAAATTTTTAAATATGAAGAATTAAAAATTTTAAACAAATAAAATAAAATCCATAAAACAAAATAATTCAATTTAATTTCAGAATGTCTAAAATTTTAAATGAAATTTTTTGGCCATTTTTCTTCGCAAATTGCGTCTTCAGTTTCATCAATTGTTCTTTGTGTCTTTTTTCAATTATGGCAAATAACACCAGTCTTAAAACTTCAATTGTTGAATTGCCGCTTTTAATGACTGGAATGGGACAACTTTTTTTTCTTTTATATTTTGGTGATCGATTGCTTGATGCTGTGAGTATTTTTTGTAATTTTACATAATTTTTGAATTTTTTTTAAAAATTGTTAATTTTAAATAATTTTTGAAAAATTTAAACTTAAAAAATTAAAATACAGTCAAAGGTTTAAATTCTATCAAGAAAACCATCAAATTAACAAAAATAAATTTTATTTATTTTGTTGTCATTATCAAAATTTTGTAACCCTTGACTACAATGATAAAATATTTTTCAGTCATCATTGATTTCAATTGCTGCTTATAAATCTGAATGGTACACAAAATCAATTCAAAATCAAAAGAAAATTCAATTCATCATTATGCGAGCACATAAGCCACAAACTTTGAATGTTGGCTACAATGTTTTGATTGCATCAATTTATTTATTTTCACAGGTGAAAACATTAAAATTATTAAAAAATATAAAAATTTGGCAAGAAGAAGAAATATTCTACTTATTCTTGATCTTTTGCAGATATGCCAGAATTCGTGGGCAGTTTTTAATTTATTAAGAACAACTATGACCAAATAAGTTTTGAAAATGTTTTAAAGTGTTAAATTTTAAAAAAAAAGTTTCATTTAAAAAAACAGTTTTGAAAACATCTAAATATTAATGGGAAAATATTTGAAATTATATTTGTAGTAAAAATTAATTTTAATGCACTCAATCAAAAATACAAGAATCGGAAAAAATCTAGAACCTTGTTTAAAATAAATTAAAGAAACATTTTAAAGCAGAACTACTAGTGAAATATAACAGATTAAAATTGCAGTCTTAGCATTTTTGAAAGCTTTCAAACTTTCAATTTTATATTATTTGAGAAATATTTTTAACTTACATTTTGAAGCATCAATGAAATTGAACCCAATTGTAAAGCCATCTTTTGCAGTTGAAGAATCAGAAACAAAAACAATTGTAGCAATATTATCACTGGTCGTAATTACTCTAGGAATATTTGTTCCACAAAATGGTCCAATTTGTTCGCCATTTCCACTTCCATTGTTGTAAATTTTTAAATAATCATATTTACAAACTGAATCATGTTCCAATTCAAAATTCAAAACATTCATTTGAATTACAAAACCTTTAGGTGCAACAACAAGCCATTTACAAATTGAATTTGCTTCATAAACACCATTGTCATCTTCATCCATTGGCGGTTTTACTAATTCTTTTTGATCTCTAATTAATCCACCACATTTTATATCAACAAAAGTGTAATTTGCTTGAAAACCACGACCAAAAACAGAAGCATCAGTAGCAAATTCAATATGCATTTGATTGAAAGTTGATGTTAAAATTCCTGGTTTATTTTCACCACAAAATCTTCCAAGACTTGTCGAACTATCAGCAATTGCACCATCATAAACATGAAGATAATCAAATTCACATATTGAATGTTGTTCAATATCAAAATCAAGAACATTTAAAACAATAACTTTTCCTTGTGGTGCAACTATGTCATATTCACATAATCTATCTGAATCATAATTATTTGGATAATTCGGACTTGAAATTATTCCTGTTTCTGATGTGAAAATTCCACCGCAAACTAAAGAAAGAAATTTAAAAATTGAGGCAAATTTTAGGAAATCAATTTAACAACTGGTGCACATTTAGAAGTTTTTTAAATTTAAAATCAAATTTTCATACTTAATTGATACTGAAGTTGAAATCCAATGTCACTAGTTGACCAATCTGTGATAAATTTGATAGTAACAATGTTTGTTTGTGATGTAATGATTGGTGGCATTATTGAACCACAATAGCGTCCAATTAATGCATCACTGTCTTCTGATCCTTCGTAAATCTGGTAAAATTTTACAATTATAAAAAATTTGCAAAATTTTTCAATTTCTTACCTCAACTGCATCAAATTTACAAGTTGAACTTTCTTCAAGTCCAAATTTCTTAAATTCAATTCTAATTCTTGTGTCAGTTGGCATTCTTATGACATAATCACATAATAAGTTATGTTTATAAGTTCCATCATTAATATCCATTGGTGAAGAAATGTCACCTTTAGCTGCCGTATATATTCCACCACATCCTGGAATTCCTTCAATAACTGAATAAGCAATTTGAAATCCGGCATCAGTTGAGTCACCATCAGAATGAAAATGAATTGTTGCAACATTTCCAGGTGTCAAAAGTGGTGGTGGAACTGTCGAATTGCAGAATTTTCCTAAACTTGGTGACGCTGTGCTATCACCGCTGTGAATTTCAAGAAAATCAAAATCACATGTTGGATGAGTTTCGATCATCAAAGTGTAGAATAAAAATTGAATCCTTTTCCCTGGTGGAGCAAACAAAATCCATTCACAGTCGCTGTTTATTGGATAATTTCCAGGTGAACCAGGTGATGAAATTGTTCCGTGTGTTGTTATGTTGCTTTCACCACCACAAACTGTTAAAAATTTAAATAATTAAAAAAGAAAATTGAAGTTTTGGTTATGATTTTTTAAAAAATTTCCATTGAGAATAAAAAGAAATTTTTAAAGAGTGAAATTTCTTTCAAAAATTTAGAAATTTTGAAAAAATTTTAAAATTCATTTTTAAATATAAATTTCAATTTTAAAAAGCTTGGTTTAAACAAAATTGTAAATTTTCATAAAATTGATGAGAATTTTTTTTAATTTTTAAATTTAATCGATAAATAATAAAAAATGTACAACCGTTTTTCTTCTAAAAAAATCATACCCGGATCAATTGATTCCCATTTCAATTCGAATCCATCATGAGCTGTGCTATTGTCTGATCTAAACCATAAATAAAGTTGATTATGAGTTGAAATTATGTTGCCACCTTTAGGTAATGATGAACCACAAAATCTACCAATTATATGTGATGCAGCTGAGCGTCCGTCGTGGATCTAAATTTTTGAAAATTATCAACATTTTTAAATTCAAATTATTAAGAATTCAATAAATTTTCTTAGATTTTTAATTCAATTCAAAAAATATTCCAACTTACTTGAAGCCAATCATATCGACATTCATTACTGAATTCAATATTAAATGATGTGAAAGTGATATTTAATACTTTTGTAATGTTTGTTCTAATAAGCCATGCACATCTCGAATTATGTTGATAAGTTGTCGCTGTTGGATCAGTTGGATATCGCAGAGTTCCATTTTCAGTACTTAATACGCCTCCACATGTTGACTGTTGATTTTCACATCGAACACCAATAAATCCACGAGGGCATGTGCATCGAAAACCAAAACCAAATCTCATAGTTGTGCAATTTCCTCCATTGCGACAAGGATTTGGATCACAACCATTTCTAGTTCTATCACATAATGGTGGACTTGTGCCTGGTGGACAACTGCAATAAGGATGAGTTCCATTTCGAATGCAAGTTCCTCCATTACGACAAAAAAGTGCCACGCATGGATCAGGTGCCATAGGAACACAACCATTATCACCAAATCCGTTGCCAGTGAAACCAAATTTGCATGTACACGATGGTGGTGAATTTGGATATTGAACACAAATTGCATTAGAGTTACAAATACTGCTGTCTGCACATTGATTGGCTGTATTTGATTGACGTGGAATGCAAACTCTTCCATCACCTTCATAACCAAGAGGACATTGACCACAACTTTAGGAATTAATAAAAATGATTTTTATAAAAAAGGTGGCATAGAAATTTTTAATAATTGGAACAAAATTTAAAATTTATGTAGGTATGAAAATAAAGACATTTCAAATAGAAGAAAATAACCTAAATCTTACCGGAAAGATCCATAAGTATTTAAACATTCAACTTTCGGTGATATACTACAACCTCCGTTATTGACTTCACATTCATCAATGTCTCTACAGAAGTAACCATTTCCACGATAACCAGCAGGACAAGGACTATTTTTAAAAATATAAATATTAAGATTTTAAATTTAATTTGATTTTAACATAGAAATATTTTAAATTTCACAGCTTTTATCAATTTTTTTTTTAAATTAATTTTAGAATTTTAAATTTAATTATTTTTAAAAAGAATAAAGTTCTAAATTTAATAAAAAGTTTTAAAACCTAAAAATAATTTTGTCTTACCCACAAACAAAAGACCCAGGTGTATTAACACAAAGCACAGGAGGATCAACAGAACAATGAGGTCTCATTTCTTGACATTCATCAACATCTTGCGTACAAGCTCGACTGTTGTTGTCTTTTTTCCATCCTTGATTACAAATGCAAGAATATCCATCTTTATTATTGTCATGGACACAAATTCCTTGACCACAAATTTCAGATTGTGGTACTGAAAGACAATCGACTTTTCTACGGTTGCAATGAATGCCAGTCCAGTGTTCTGGGCAAATGCATCTGTTGAAATTTATGAAATTTATTATTTTTATAATTTACTCAAAATTTAAAAAAAACGAACAAAATTTTACGTTTTTTACTCACTCATAAGATCCAACAGTATTTATACAAGTAGCTCCATTTTGACAACCTAAATCAGTTCCAGCATATCTTGCGCATTCATTAACATCAAGAGTACATTGTGGTCCTTCATAATTTTCTCTACATTCACATCGATATGTGTCGTATAAATTGAAACAAGTTCCACCATTTTGACATGGATAACTTTTACAATGATCTTTTGTCAATCTTTCTGTTAAATTTGCTAACCTTTGCTCAAGATTGTTAATTCTTCGATTAATTCTATTGAATTTTTGTCGATCATTTAATGCAGTTCCATTTGTGTCATTTTGATTATGATTTATGTCGTATTCAATTGCATTTAGTCTTAGCGATTGTGTTCGAATAATTTCTTTGAATGTTTGAATTTGATTGAGCACACTTGTAGCATCTGATGATGGAAGTGACTGCGAAGTTTTGTCATTTCTTGTGACATTTGTGAGTGACAAAATATCTTGATTATTGACTAAAAATCGAGAATTTCCTTTTAGTTTTATAGAAATATCTTTGGAATTTGCTGATTCAAAAATTAAATTTCCATCGTTGACGAGAATTTTTGGTCTATTTTGAGATAGAAGAATTTAAATTATTTTTAAATTATTAAGAAGTTAAAAAATTTCATAAAAAAGTGGAAAAAATCTTAAAAACACTTTAATTTTTTGGAACAAAATTTTTCAAAAAATAAATTTGTTGTGAAAAACTTTTGTTTTTGTGACATTGCAGTATTTTTTTGATTATGAACTCATGACTGTGTAAAAAATTTCAAAAATTTAATAATAAATTTTCTTTAAAATATTGGCAGAATTTTTTAGCTAGATAAGAAATAATTTAAGTTGCTAAAATTTTCATTATAATAAATTATACAGTCTCTCTATGATTTTCACATTATTTTATGTTTTAAATGGTTTTAAAATTTTCTTTGAAAAAAATTTAAAAGCTTGCCAAATTTTGAATCCAAAACAATAGAAGTGAATTTATTTTTTCCACTTTTTCACTTAAATATTTTTTTGATAATTTACTGATCATCATAAAGTTCTGATGAAATTTTCTTAATTTTATTAAGTGATACTAAAAGTATCAGAAAATTCCACAACTTCATTTAATTATTTGCTATTTCACTTCACTAAAATTAAAAACTTTGTGAGCTGGAATGAAGGTGGAGCATGCATTTTATAGAAGATTATTGTAGGCGTAATTTGAAATAATTCTCTAGAAACAATTAAAAAAATTAAAAGTATTGAATTTCACTGCTATAATTGATAAAGTTATGAGTTTTATGTTTCAATAAATAATTTTATGAATGAAAAAATATTTTAAATGTTTTATAAAATACTAGGATAAAACTGGTTTTTAATTTTTTATTTGATAATTTTTATAAATTAAAATCTAATTATTGTGACATAGTCCATACTTTTATTTATTTAGTAAAACCAAAAAAAAATTGTGAAGAAATAAAAACTAATTTTTATTTCAAAAAAAATTGTCAAGAATTTTGAAAAACTTCTTGCTTTGTGTTCTCAAAATTACTTTTTTTTAAAAAATTTTTCCATTTTCAAAACGACTTCATATGAACTTATAGTCCTATTTTAAAATTTTTAAATTTTCTTGTGAAATTACATTTACAAAAGTCAAACTATAACACGAACTAAATTTTATAGGGCGAAGCGTAAGAGGCAAATTTATTTTATTGTCATTGTCTTATCCAAATGATCTTCTTAATGCTTGTATCAAATTCAAATTGTCCCAAGATTTCAATTTTTTCGATTTTCTTCATCTAATGAAATAAAAGCTAACTTTGTATTCACCATGAGGAAAAATTTGAGGAAAATCTTTTTGATTAAATGAAACATTGAGTGAAAGTTCTTGATAAGGACAAGCATGAAAACTTGACGTTGTGAAGCACTGTTGATAACTTTAATAAATTCCTTAACAACTGGTGCGACATACATTGTGCTATATCCTACACAATATTCATTTTTGGACCTTTATGACCTCACGAAAAATCGTACCATATCGGTAAAAAGAGTTCCTTGCATCTAAAAAATGTTAAAATAAAAGTCAAATTTTTATAAAAAAAAAAAAATTAGTTACAAAAATTTTATTTGTTGGTTTTCGATACAAAAAATAAACAATTGCTCGATATTCATTTCTGTTGATTGCTTTGGCATAAACAAGTGGTGATTTGGATGAAAATTGATTCATCATGAACTGTACATTTATTCTTTTAACTTTTACTTTCATGTAATCAATAACTTTTAATCAAAAGCATTGAAAAACAAAATTAGAATTATGAAAATTTTATAACTTTTGAATTTCATTTTTTATGTTATTAAAAAATAAACAAAACTTTTTTTAATAAAAATAATGAACGTCAATTTTCTTATGTTCTCGTGCGTGTAATTTCTAAAGGTTTAAATTTATAATTACTTTGAATTTGTTCGACAATAAGCAATAAATTCCGTAATCATTTCTTAAATTATCTAAGGTACAATTAAATGTTAATTTTCCTAATTTCAGTGACTTGCAATTGTTAAATTTAATTAAAAATTAATTTTATTATTAAAAAATTTTTGTTATTCCAATTATCACTGTTCAGTTGCATTCAAGCTCGTTAAAGCAGAAAAAAAAAATATGAAAATTTGTCGCAGGCAGAACTTTGTAACTGAATTTTTTTTATTTACCACTAAGTTTTAAAAAGAGAAATTTAAATGTGATTTCAAAAAAATATTTTGGTCAAATTTTTCAAACGTTTTAAAAATTTAATTTTTTTAACAAAAATTATTGGGTTTTCTTTTTTATTGAAATCTTCAGGATTTTTTGAAGAATTAAACTTGCGTTTTAGATTTTTTAACCTTTCAACATTTCTGAAAGAAAATTTTTTAAAAAAAACGCACAAAAGTTTTTTTTTGAATTTTTAATGTTTTTTCATTCTTATTTACATATAAACAACATTCAAGTAGTTCCTGTTCCGGTTGAATAGTTTGAATATTTTGTTGTTCTTGTTTAATTTCATGGACTAACACTTCCAACTTGCTCTCTTGTTGCAGCTGTCGTTTGTTTTATTAAGTGTTTTTAAGTGAGTGTTCAAATGAGATTTTAAATGATGTGATTTTGTAAAACGTTTTCCGCAAGTTCCACATTGAGTTTTTTTTCACCAGTGTGTGTTAGAAGATGACCACTTAAAACATGTGAATAGGCAAAAGTTTTTCCGCAGGTTTGGAAACATAAGGACGGTCTCCAGTATGTGAACGCTCATGTTTTATCCTAGAACCAAAATCTGAAAATTTTCTCTCACAGTAACGGCAGTTGTAGGGTTTTTGACCAGTATGAACTCTAAAGGCAGAATAATTTGGAAGATTTTATATAAATTAAAAATTAACGAATTTTTAAATTTTAAAAAAGAAGGTTAAAGAAATTAATCAAATATAAAATAAATTTTGAAATTTACAACTCACTCATGTGTCTTTTAAGCTCAAATCTTATAACAAAACTTCTATTGCAATATTTCACATTTTGAAAGGTTGTCTCCTCGATGTCTGAAATTATAAAAAATTAAATTTCAAATTTTCGTTAAAAATCAAAAAAATACCTTCTCATGTGAACTTCAAAGCATGTCTATATTTATACTGATAGCACAATTTCACAAATATGAATTTTTTCTTGGATCTTTTTCAATTTGCTGTGAAAATTGCTCTTTTTCCTTTTATCTCTTTTAACTTTGTGACTTTTACATTGTAATTTCTGGTTCAATTGCCATCAACTTCTTTCACTATTAGCTCATTTTTTTTTCACCTTCAACAATCATTTCAGAAATCACCATAAATTTCAGTCTTATACTTATAGATGTAGAGATCATCGACTGGAAATTCTTGTTCAATTTCTCCTCTTCATCCAATTTCTTCTTCTTCATCTTCTTCTTCATTGTGATCTTCACTTGCTTCACTGCTGGATTATTTGGTATTGTGTAAGTTTGAAGAATTGCATCAGATGATTCGCAGGTTTTTATAAAACGATAACTGTTTCTAAATCTGTTATGCAGGCTTGTGCAGATTTGTTGCGGAAGATTTGATTGCTTTCGTTTCTAAAATTATAAGAAATAAATTTTTAAAAAATTTTAGAAATTTGAAAAAAAAAATGGTTTGAGTTTTTTAATTAATTAAATGGGTTTTCTAAATTTTGAGGAAAAATTAAAAAAAATTTATAGCTATTAAAAAAAATAAAAATCTTCTTTAAAGTGCATCAATGTAAATATTTTTTTTCCATTTACTCACAATGATCAACTGAAGTTACAACTTGCATAATTTTCTTCTGCATGTGAAAATTCACTTTCTTGTGCCTTATCAAATATCGAAATTAATTCTCCATCCTGCAGACAAAACACCGACAACGTTGCTAATTTCTAGAGGCATTTGTGCCTTCATTCATATCCGGAAGATTTCCTTTTGTTTATTTTTTGAAAATTTGAAATTTTAGTGTTTCTGATTAATTACACAGAATACGCCATTTCTATCTTATCGTCCATGTTTTTATATTTTACTTAAAAGTTAATTTGGTGCTAAAATTGCTTAAATTGAGTTAAATTTTAAAATTTTTCGTATTGTTTAAAAATTTTTGTGAATACAAAAAAAGTTTTTTTAGAATTCTACACAACGAAAATTTTTATGATTTAAATTTATTTGACCGTTAAAAAATTTTAGTAATCTTTTGTTTACACAAAATTTTCAAACAAAACTTGACACTGAAAAATAAAATTTTCTAAAGACAAAAAGTGATTTTAAAGTAATTGGTGACAATGAGTGCATTTTGTGACATCAGCAAATTGTAAAAGCAGAGTAAAATTGCTGCTTATGATTTGACAATACTTTTGATAAAAACAAACTCTTGGGCCATTTCCAAAAGACATTTATGATTGGCAGCTAAAGTTTCAAAGAAGTTCCTGAAAAATTAAAAATTTTGCATGGTTGTGGATTTAAAAATAGTTGTCTTTACTAATCAAGCTTTTTATTCAATTTGGAACTTTCACTGCTGAAGAAATTAGAGAAAAATTTGATGGCAATACAAAGAAAATCAATATACCAATGCAATTCTTTGCAGCTGGCGTTTTTAATGTTTTTAGAAAGCCTAGGATTGCTATGTGAGCTTTTATAATTTAAAATTTACAGAAATTCAATTAATTAACAGATTTTTATATGAATTTTTAAAATTTCTTCTCTTTTTTATTTCCAAAGGTGGTCTCTTCTCAACAAAATTCCTTCAACGACAATATTCCCATTGAATTTCCTCATCATTTTTTGTTGGCGATGCTGCTGTCGAATTGATGAAATTAATAACGTCGTTTAGATATTCATGTGCTGATCGAACTTTTTGGCAATGAATTTAAGACTAAAATTTTCACTCAGAGCAACATTTTTTAAATTCCACAGTTTGAAGAAAAATTTTCTACTTCCTGGATTTGATCAAAAATGAATTTTTGATAGTTTAAATTTGTTGGAGCCAAAAGATGCTAAATTGAAACTTGATGAACAAGAATTGTGATTTATGGTTGGTTTTTCCAGCTTCAGGCAAAAGCTTTTTTGTTGATAATATTTTAAAGATTTTGAAGTTGTAAAGTCAAGTTCAAGTTCTGATTGTTGAAAATTAAAAGTATTTTAATTAATAACAAAAGTTGTGTAGTTGATGATCAAAATCCAGACATAAAAACTAGAGCAAATTTGATAGAATTAGGAAGAAGTTTAAAGTAAAAGTTCGATGTTTTCATATGAATAATCAAGTTTTTTGGCATAGCAGACATAACATGGAATTTAGAGAAACTAATAGCAAATACTTGAATCAAGGTCAAATAGTGAACTACAAAAATTGAAAGCTTTTAGTGAACCAAAATTAGAAGAAGGATTTGATGAAATTGTAAAAATTAATTGCATACCAACTTTTGAAAGTGCGATTGCGATGAAAAGAAATTTATGAATGCTATTTAGTTGAAAAATGAATAAAAATTTGAAAGAATGCTTTGGGACTTTCACTAATTAAGGAAAAATTTTAATATTTAACTTTAAAAAGCCCTATTTTTTTAAAACGGAAGGGTACTTTAAAATGTTTACAAAATTTGCGTAAACTGTTAATAAAAAAACATTCATCATATTTATTTTTATTGTAAATCAGTTTTTTCTATTCACTTGACATTTTAAATTTTTTGTCTTTTTTAACTAATTGCAAAATTTAAACTTTAATCTTTCAAGTAGCTTCTCTATCTAAATAACTACGTACAAGAGCATGTTTAAAAATACAGCCAATCTTTGTTGATCTTCAACTTTTTTCAATCGTTTTTAAATCCAAAATATCAGTAATTGGAACAGCTTCATCACCTTTGATTAAATTAAAATTGGCCGTTTCACTATCGTCATACACTAAATGGAATTGCCTCATACTTATTGCCACACCATAACGGGCATATTTTTGAAGCTCGGACTTAAAGAAAGATATAAAGGGCTTAGGATTATATTGTATATTAATAATTTCTAGTGTTCTAAAAGAAATTTAGCATAATAGAAAATTTAAGCTAAATAATTGTAAAATTTGAAACTTTTTCCTGCTTTAAAAAAATTTAACTTTGTTAAATGTCATTATTTAAATTTAAATTTAGAACTTACCTCAAGTGCAGAAAATGGAAACACTTTTCTGGAATTCGATCCAAAAGTCTTTTGATAATTTCACTCAAACTATCATGGTAAGCTTTCAATAAGTCATCATAATGTTGTGCTTCTATTCTCATTTGTATCAGCAATAGATAAAGAAACTGATGTCAATTGCTGGTGATGAAACTCTAGCTAGTTGGAAATCAAATCATTTTTGCTTTTACTAAACGTCTTTCCATCATGTTTGATTGTTTTGAATAAGAAATTTGGAGTCCAACCTAAAATAAAATAAAAAAAATTTAATAACCATTGACTGTTTGCTCAACAGAAAATCAATTTTATTTTTAAAATTTATTTTTTTTTAAAAATGTTTTATTTAACTTACAATCTCCATGAGAAATTGACAGTTATTGGATTTCTTGCTTCAATATAGCTCACCATTTTATTCAAACAAAGAACTTTCAGTTTAAAAATTTCTTTCCTCTTGCTTCAATTTAGTTCCACCATAATATTTCGAAAGTGCATCAAAGTGCAATATCAGTTTGAATATCAATGAAATTTCAATGCCAAGTTTTAAAGCGATTTGAATGATAAGTTTCTTCAGGACTGTTGAAAGTTCTTTAAATAATTCTGGATCTTGATCTCGAATTATGAATGACATTCCATGGAATCGGCCAAGAGTTTGCATTATAAACCGGCTTAAATTCAGGCCATTGGTTTTTTGACGTGGAGATGAAAAATATCCACAATCATTTAGATTTTCCAAAATCAAGAAATCATTTGTACCATCGAAAAAATGAAGCAAACAAGGATGAATTTTCTTTAATGGAGATTTAAATTTTTAGTAGATTGGAAATTCATAAAAAATTTTACTATGATTTCAATAGGAATTTATTTAATTAGCGGAAAAAAGTCCAGCAGATCGAATGTTTTGCGACCGGCCCGACATTTTTTGGGTGATGTTTTTGATGATAAGAGGAATTGAAAGAATATTACTGTAATTTAAATTTAGAGTTTGAAAAATGTAAATAAAATAGGTTTTTGTTATATGTAAACAAATGTTTTTTTATCAATATGCAACAAGTGTTCTCAAAGCTAAAAAAAAAAAATAATTAGGAAAAATAAGATACTAAAATAAAACACACTTTATTTTAAAAACAATGGCCTCGCGTATGATAATGTTTATTAAGTATTGCCTGATGCTCTAAAGATAGAAAATAAATACGACTTTAATTTATAGCGCAGTTTTGGTAAAAGCTGTCACTTTCATTTTGGCTGTTCTAATAGCTAGAAACTTTTCTAAGTTTTTGCATTTGATTTGTGCTGTCGAGTTATTTGGAACAAATATTGTAAAAAGCAGCTAGTAATTGGTATTGCAGTAATTAGCAAATTAAATGAATTAAAAATTGCAATATTGAAAAATTTATAAACAAATTTTTTGGGCACGAAAATGGTTGCTGCGCCACCAAGCGGCACTATCTAAAGTTCCGTTTTAAATATTACTTACAATTCCGTTAGTTTTAATTAACAAAAAATTTTTAATAAGAAATATTCTGTAAAATTGAACATCAAATCAAGAACATTCGCCGTAGTTATCATTACTAAATAATCGTTATAAATATTATTTTTCTATACTTTACGTTTATTTCTGGAACAAAATTTTTTTAAAGTGTAAATCTTTTCTCAAACGGATTAATAATTTAGATAAATTTGTTAACCAAGCACGAATCTAAGCAAAAACATACGCAGAGTGTTCTTTACTGCCAACCGAACACTTTCTAATGTCATTTATACATAATTGATATTACAATTTACTATATAAATTCACTGTAGCCCTGTAGTTTACTTTAATCGTTACATAATACGACTAACTGTAAAAAATCAGAATCCAAAATTTCTTCTTATCAAATTTTAACATATAATTGGTTGTTTACTCACCCTTTAATCATCTTCTCCGGTTTACAATGATTTTATAATGCAATTCCTAGATTACTGTCTCTTCTTTGGCAGCATTCATCGAATGACCATCGATTGTACTTTATCACTCAAATTAAGAATAATTCATGAAAATGGATCTTCAGTTAGATTTGGTGAAATTTCTTGTAGGACATTTTTCAAATCCATAAACTTTAGAAAGTGTTGCAAAGAAATTTATAAAAGCGTTGAATTTACGCTTCTCCCAGCTTTAATAATTGAATTGTTTTCCTTACGTTCTGTAAAATGTTTCCGGCATGAATGCTAACTTTAAAAAAATTTGGTTTTCAATTTTAATCAAATGCTTTTTGAAATTTCTCGTCCTGTTATTCAATTCATCCACAGACTTCTTCAATATTTCACGAAATTTTAGGTTTGCGATAAATGCCGCGTTCCTTGTTGAAATTACATAAATTTTTGAACTAACGAAATGAAAGATTTCTTTTTAATTTATAGATTAGAATTATTTAGCCTTATTTTAGTCATTCGAATTGTAAAGAATGTAATAAATAGCAACAAGTTTGTAATTGTTGCTGATAAATGAACAAAATTTTAAATTAATAAAAGTGAAATGAAAATTGAATTTAGTCGATAATATGAAAAGCTGTTAAAATATTCAAAGTTTTTATTAAGATTTAAAATTATTTCAAAACAAGTCAAAGAAATAACAAGTTCGAAAATTATTGCAAACTTTCAAATAAAAAAATTTCAGAAATTTATATGCACCGAAATTTGTAACATTAATTAGAAATTATGATAAAAAGTTTTTACAAACCTCATTTTGTAACTGCTTGAATTTCTTACTTATTCTTTGGTTTATTCACAAAATTTCTTCTAAAATTTCTATTAAAAAAGTAAAATTACCTGTTAAATAAAATACATTTTATTTGACCTCCTATTCACTGAAAAGATGTAAAAGAATGATTGAGAAAAATGAAAAAAATAATAATTTAGTAAGTCACTTGAATAGCGGATCAGGGTTGTTAAAAAAAAGTGTCTTCCTTTAGCCACTTAAGTAGAAGTTTTAGTTCCATTGCCTTTTTGAAGAACATAATTTCAATAACAATTTTGAAGTGTCCCCGTTAAAAGTGCAAATATCTTTTTAAATGTTAGGAAAGCAAATTGTAATGAAATAGTCCTTCAAAAATAGTTTTGTTGCCTATTTGATGAATTAACTTCTTTTACATAAAATGCAATTAATTTTTAAAAACTAAAGATTTAATTTAAAATATTTAAAAACTTTTTTTAGGTAAGTCAACTTCAAAAGTATGAATATTTTAAGCTTTCATATCTATTTACCAATTTAAATTATAGAAAATTTTATTTTAAAACAGAAGCATTGTAAAACAAATTTCTGCCTAAAAAAAAGAAACAATGAAGTCCAACACTGATGCTGAGCAGTAAAATAAAAGTAAGAGTCGAATTGTACTTGTAACAGCTTTGTTTTTATACAATGAAGGGAAAAAATGATTAAAATGTTTTCAGATATTACACAAAAAATTTATTTCTTCTGAATACCAAAAATTAAAGAGCAATTTTCTAATAACTTAAAAATTTCAAAATTTAGTCTACAAATATCCAGATCAACAGCATGTTTTAATAAATATCAGCCAATCTTCCCTTTGATCTCAATATTTTCTAACTTTTTTCAGTATTCCAATATCAGTAATTGGAACAGCTTCATCACTTTAATTTTTCATATCAAGCAGTCATTATCGTCCATAACACTAAATGGGATTGATTCGAATGCCCAATTTCCTACACCAAAATCTTGCGAATGATTAAGTTCAGCCTGAAAATTAAGTAAAATGTTTTTAAAAATATCCAAAAGCTAAATCCTTTTCTATTCTAAATTAAGATCAATTTTAAAAATTCAGCAGTTAAATCTCTGGATATCAGGTCTCAATTCAGTCATTCAAAGGGCAACACTTAAAAAATTCTAAGCCTTCTAAATAATTTTATTTTAAAACTTAACTTTTCGTGCAGAAAATGGAAACAAAAACTCAGGATTTGATCCAAAATCTGATTGGATTTCACTCCAACTAATCATGGTAAACTTTCAACAAGTCATCATAAGTTTTGTGCTCGCAGTTCTGTCAGTTGTGCAAGAAATAAATGAAGAAACTGATGTCCAAACGCAAGGTGATGCGAACGAGCATTGGGAAATCAATCATTTTTGCTTTAACTGGAAGTCTTTGCCATCATGTTTGATTGTTTTTATTAGGAAATT
>CM031382.1:8901549-8969665 GCA_018290095.1 Polypedilum vanderplanki
TCTCCAGCTTTAATTTTCTCATTTCAGCGGATTTAAAAACAGAGATATAGAAAGATTCAGGAACAGAACTACTAGTGAAATATAACAATTAAAATTGCAGTCTTAGCATTTTTGAAAGCTTTCAAACTGTAAATTTTATAATATTGAGAAATATTTTTTTAACTTACATTTTGAAGCATCAATGGAAATTGAACCCAATTGTAAAGCCATCTTTTGCAGTTGAAGAATCAGAAACAAAAACAATTGTAGCAATATTATCACTGGTCTAATTACTCTAGGAATATTTGTTCCACAAAATGGTCCAATTTGTTCGCCATTTCCACTCCTTGTTGTAAATTTTAAATAATCATATTTACAACTGAATCATGTTCCAATTCAAAATTTCAAAACATTCATTTGAATTACAAAACCTTTAGGTGCAACAACAAGCCATTTACAAATTGAATTTGCTTCATAAAACACCATTGTCATCTTCATCCATTGGCGGTTTTACTAATTCTTTTGATTCTCTAATTAATCCACCACTTTATATCAACAAAAGTGTAATTTGCTTGAAAACCACGACCAAAAACAGAAGCATCAGTACAAATTCAATATGCATTTGATTGAAAGTTGATGTTAAAATTCCTGGTTTATTTTCACCACAAAATCTTCCAAGACTTGTCGAACTATCAGCAATTGCACCATCATAAACATGAAGATAATCAAATTCACATATTGATGTTGTTTCAATATCAAAATCAAGAACATTAAAACAATAACTTTTCCTTGTGGTGCAACTATGTCATATTCACATAATCTATCTGAATCATAATTATTTGGATAATCGGACTTGAAATTATTCCTGTTTCTGATGTGAAAATTCCACCGCAAACTAAAGAAAGAAATTTAAAAATTGAGGCAAATTTTAGGAAATCAATTTAACAACTGGTGCACATTTAGAAGTTTTTTAAATTTAAAATCAAATTTTCATACTTAATTGATACTGAAGTTGAAATCCAATGTCACTAGTTGACCAATCTGTGATAAATTTGATAGTAACAATGTTTGTTTGTGATGTAATGATTGGTGGCATTATTGAACCACAATAGCGTCCAATTAATGCATCACTGTCTTCTAATCCTTCGTAAAATCTGGTAAAATTTTACAATTATAAAAAATTTGCAAAAATTTTCAATTCTTACCTCAACTGCATCAAATTTACAAGTTGAACTTTCTTTCAAGTCCAAATTTCTTAAATTCAATTCTAATTCTTGTGTCAGTTGCATTCTTATGACATAATCACATAATAAGTTATGTTTATAAGTTCCATCATTAATATCCATTGGTGAAGAAATGTCACCTTTAGCTGCCGTATATATTCCACCACATCCTGGAATTCCTTCAATAACTGAATAAGCAATTAAAACCGGCATCAGTTGAGTCCACCATCAGAATGAAAATGAATTGTTGCAACATTTCCAGGTGTCAAAAGTGGTTGGTGGAACTGTCGAATTGCAAAATTTTCCTAAAACTTGGTGACGCTGTGCTATCACCGCTGTGAATTTCAAGAAAATCAAAATCACATGTTGGATGAGTTTCGATCATCAAAGTTGTAGAATAAAAATTGAATCCTTTTCCCTGGTGGAGCAAACAAAATCCATTCACAGTCGCTGTTTATTGGATAATTTCCAGGTGGACCAGGTGATGAAATTGTTCCGTGTGTTGTTATGTTGCTTTCACCACCCAAACTATTAAAAATTTAAATAATTAAAAAAGAAAATTGAAGTTTTGGTTATGATTTTTTAAAAAATTTCCATTGAGAATAAAAAGAAATTTTTAAAGAGTGAAATTTCTTTCAAAAATTTAGAAATTTTGAAAAAATTTTAAAATTCATTTTTAAATATAAATTTCAATTTTAAAAAGCTTGGTTTAAACAAAATTGTAAATTTTCATAAAATTGATGAGAATTTTTTTAATTTTTAAATTTAATCGATAAATAATAAAAAATGTACAAACGTTTTTCTTCTAAAAAAATCATACCCGGATCAATTGATTCCCATTTCAATTCGAATCCATCATGAGCTGTGCTATTGTCTGATCTAAACCATAAATAAAGTTGATTATGAGTTGAAATTATATTGCCACCTTTAGGTAATGATGAACCACAAAAATCTACCAATTATATGTGATGCAGCTGAGCGTCCGTCGTGTATCTAAATTTTTTGAAAATTATCAACATTTTTAAATTCAAATTTTTTAAGAATTCAATAAATGTTTTTAGATTTTTAATCCAGTTCAAAAAATATTCCAACTTACTTGAAGCCAATCATATCGACATTCATTACTGAATTCAATATAAATGATGTGAAAGTGATATTTAATACTTTTGTAATGTTTGTTCTAATAAGCCATGCACATCTCGAATTATGTTGATAAGTTGTCGCTGTTGGATCAGTTGGATATCGCAGAGTTCCATTTTCAGTACTTATTACGCCTCCACATGTTGACTGTTGATTTTCACATCGAACACCAATAAATCCACGAGGGCATGTGCATCGAAAACCAAAACCAAATCTCATAGTTGTGCAATTTCCTCCATTGCGACAAGGATTTGGATCACAACCATTTCTAGTTCTATCACATAATGGTGGACTTGTGCCTGGTGGACAACTGCAATAAGGATGAGTTCCATTTCGAATGCAAGTTCCTCCATTACGACAAAAAAGTGCCACGCATGGATCAGGTGCCATAGGAACGCAGCCATTATCACCAAATCCGTTGCCAGTGAAACCAAATTTGCATGTGCACGATGGTGGTGAATTTGGATATTGAACACAAATTGCATTAGAGTTACAAATACTGCTGTCTGCACATTGATTGGCTGTATTTGATTGACGTGGAATGCCAAACTCTTCCATCACCTTCATAACCAAGAGGACATTGACCACAACTTTAGGAATTAATAAAAATGATTTTTATAAAAAAAGGTGGCATAGAAATTTTTAATAATTGGAACAAAATTTAAAATTTATGTAGTATGAAAATAAAGACATTTCAAATAGAAGAAAATAACCTAAATCTTACCGGAAAGATCCATAAGTATTTAAACATTCAACTTTCGGTGATATACTACAACCTCCGTTATTGACTTCACATTCATCAATGTCTCTACAGAAGTAACCATTTCCACGATAACCAGCAGGACAAGGACTATTTTTAAAAAAATTATATTAAGATTTTTAAATTTAATTTGATTTTAACATAGAAATATTTTAAATTTCACAGCTTTTATCAATATTTTTTTTTAAATTAATTTTAGAATTTTAATTAATTTAATTTTTTTTTAAAAGAATAAAGTTCTAAATTTAATAAAAAGTTTTAAAACCTAAAAATAATTTTGTCTTACCCACAAAACAAAAGACCCAGGTGTATTAACACAAAGCACAGGAGGATCAACAGAACAATGAGGTCTCATTTCTTGACATTCATCAACATCTTGCGTACAAGCTCGACTGTTGTTGTCTTTCTTCCATCCTTGATTACAAATACAAGAATATCCATCTTTATTATTGTCATGGACACAAATTCCTTGACCACAAATTTCAGATTGTGGTACTGAAAGACAATCAACTTTTCTACGGTTGCAATGAATGCCAGTCCAGTGTTCTGGGCAAATGCATCTGTGGAATTAATGAAATTTATTATTTTTATAATTTTTCTCAAAATTTAAAAAAAAAACTAACAAAATTTTACGTTTTTTACTCACTCATAAGATCCAACAGTATTTATACAAGTAGCTCCATTTTGACAACCTAAATCAGTTCCAGCATATCTTGCACATTCATTAACATCAAGAGTACATTGTGGTCCTTCATAATTTTCTCTACATTCACATCGAGTGTCGTATAAATTAAAACAAGTTCCACCATTTTGACATGGATAACTTTTACAATGATCTTTTGTCAATCTTTCTGTTAAATTTGCCAACCTTTGCTCAAGATTGTTAATTCTTCGATTAATTCTATTGAATTTTTGTCGATCATTTAATGCAGTTCCATTGTGTCATTTTGATGTGATTTATGTCGTATTCAATTGCATTTAGTCTTAGCGATTGTGTTCGAATAATTTCTTTTAAATGTTTGAATTTGATTGAGCACACTTGTAGCATCTGATGATGGAAGTGACTGCGAATTTTTGTCGTTTTCTTGTGACTTTGTGAGTGACAAAATATCTTGATTATTGACTAAAAATCGAGAATTTCCTTTTAGTTTTACAGAAATATCTTTGGAATTTGCTGATTCAAAATTAAATTTCCATCGTTGACGAGAATTTTTTGTCTATTTAAAGATAAAAGATTTGAATTATTAGAAAGTTAAAATATTTCATAAAAAAGTGGAAAAAATATTAAAAACACTTCAACTATTTGGTATAAAATTTTCCAAAAAACAAATCTGTTGTGAAATTTTTGTTTTTATAACTTTGTGGTTTTTTATTGAATTAATGATTGCGTTAAAAACTGCACAAATTTATTAATCTCTATTTGATATAAAATACCAAATAATGTAAAACACATTTTTTTATAAATTACTGTCCATATTCATAATTCAATTTTATAAAAATTCATTTTTAAATTTAATAGTTCTTTTCTGACTAGGAGCTAGAGCGAATGGAAGCAGAGTACTAGCTTAAAAATACAAGTTTTTTAAGGTTTTTTTCGCATCCCATGGTCAGATAATTTAACAAAGTTTCACATATTATGCATTAAAATGTGCGAAATTCAAATTTCTATAATAAAAAAATCATTTGAACTCAATCAGATGAAATTTGACTGAGTTAGAGCCATTTAAGTGAAGGATCCAATTTAAATTTTTTATAACGGAAAAATAGCGATATCTCGAAAACGGTAGCTAAAAATTTAGTGAAACAAAGTGCGTTATAACCGTCTATCTAAGCTCTACAAAACCTGAGATTTTCAGATTTTTTATCAAATTTTTTACATTCTGGCCCACTGTGAAATATTGGCAGAATTTTTTTAGCTAGATAAGAAATAATTTAAGTTGTTGATATTTTCATTATATATAAATTATACAGTCACTCTATGATTTCATATTATTTTATATTTTAAATGGTTTTTAAAAATTTCTTTGAAAAAATTTGAAAGCTTGCCAAATTTTGAATCAAAACAATAGAAGTGAATTTATTTTTTCCACTTTTTCACTAAAATAATATTTTTTTGTTAATTTACTGATCATCATAAAGTTTCTGATGAAATTTTTTAATTTTATTAAGTGATACTAAAAGTATCAGAAAATTCCACAACTTCATTTAATTATTTGCTATTTCACTTCACTAAAATTAAAAACTTTGTGAGCTGGAATGAAGGTGGAGCATGCATTTTATAGAAGATTATTGTAGGCGTAATTTGAAATAATTCTCTAGAAACAATTAAAAAAATTAAAAGTATTGAATTTCACTGCTATGATTGATAAAGTTATGAGTTTTATGTTTCAATAAATAATTTTATGAATGAAAAAATATTTTAAATGTTTTACAAAATAGTAGGATAAAACTGGTTTTTAATTTTTTTATTTGATAATTTTTATAAATTAAAATCTAATTATTGTGACATAGTCCATATTTTTATTTATTAAGTAAAACCAAAAAAAAGTTGTGAAGAAATAAAAACTAATTTTTATTTCAAAAAAATTGTCAAGAATTTTGAAAAACTTCTTGCTTTGTTCTTAAAATTTACTTTTTTTTAAAATTTTTCATTTTTCAAACCGACTTCATATAAACTTATAGTCTTATTTTATAATTTTTAATTTTCCTTGTGAAATTAATTTACAAAAAGTCAAACTAAACAACGACTAAAATTTTATAACAACTAAAGCAATAATTTAATTGTCATTTCTATCCAAATGATTCTTTAATGCTTGTATCAAATTCAAATTGTCCCAAGATTTCAATTTTTTTCGATTCTTCTTCATCTAATGAAATATTAAAGCTAACTTTGTATTCACCATGAGGAAAAATTTGAGGAAAATCTTTTTGATTAAATGAAACATTGAGTGAAAGTTCTTGATAAGGACAAGCATGAAAAACTTGACGTTGTGAAGCACTGTTGATAACTTTAATAAATTCCTTAACAACTGGTGCGACATACATTGTGCTATATCCTACACAATATTCAATTTTTGGACCATTTATGACCTCACGAAAAATCGTACCATAGCGGTAGAAAAGAGTTCCTTGCATCTAAAAAATGTTTAAATAAAAGTCAAATTTTTATAAAAAAAAAATAAATTAGTTACAAAAATTTTATTTGTTGGTTTTCGATATAAAAAATAAACAATTGCTCGATATTCATTTCTGTTGATTGCTTTGGCATAACAAGTGTGATTTGGATGAAAAATTGATTCATCATGAACTGTACATTTTATTCTTTTAACTTTTACTTTCATGTAATCAATAACTTTTAATCCAAAAGCATTGAAAAACAAAATTAGAATTATGAAAATTTTATAACTTTTGAATTTCATTTTATGTTTATTAAAAAATAAACAAAACTATTTTTAATAAAAATAATGAACGTCAATTTTCTTATGTTCTCGTGCGTGTAATTTCTAAAGGTTTAAATTTATAATTACTTTGAATTTGTTCGACAATAAGCAATAAATTCCGTAATCATTCTTAAATTATCTAAGGTACAATTAAATGTTAATTTTCCTAATTTCAGTGACTTGCAATTGTTAAATTTCAAACGTTACAAATTTTAAAATTAAATTATTATTAAAAATTTTTTGTTATTCAAATTATCACTGTTCATTGCATTCAAGCTCGTTAAAGTTTAAACAGAAAATAAAAAATATGAAAATTTGTCGCAGGCAGAACTTTGTAACTGAATTTTTTTTATTTACCACTAAGTTTTAAAAAGAGAAATTTAAATGTGATTTCAAAAAAAATTTTTGGTCAAATTTTTCAAACGTTTTAAAAATTTTAATTTTTTTAACAAAAATTATTGGGTTTCTTTTTTTATTGAAATCTTCAGGATTTTTTGAAGAATTTAAACTTGCGTTTTAGATTTTTTAACCTTTCAACATTTCTGAAAAGAAAATTTTTTAAAAAAAACGCACAAAAGTTTTTTTTCTGAATTTTTAATGTTTTTTCATTCTTATTTTACATATAAACAACATTCAGTAGTTCCTGTTCCGGTTGAATAGTTTGAATATTTTGTTGTTCTTGTTTAATTTCATGACTAACACTTCCAACTTGCTCTCTTGTTGCAGCTGTCGTTTGTTTATTAAGTGTTTTTAAGTGAGTGTTCAAATGAGATTTTAAATGATGTGATTTTGTAAAACGTTTTCCGCAAGTTCCACATTGATGTCTTTTTTCACCAGTGTGTGTTAGAAGATGACCACTTAAAACATGTGAATAGGCAAAAGTTTTTCCGCAGGTTTGGCAAACATAAGGACGTTCTCCAGTATGTGAACGCTCATGTTTTATCCTAGAACCAAAATCTGAAAATTTTCTTTCACAGTAACGGCAGTTGTAGGGTTTTTGACCAGTATGAACTCTAAAAAGGCGTGAGATAATTTGGAAGATTTTTTAAAAATTAAAAATTTAACGAATTTTTCAAATTTTTAAAAAAGAATGGTTAAAGAAATTATCAAATTTAAAATAAATTTTAAAATTTACAACTCACCTCATGTGTCTTTTAAGCTCAAATCTTATAACAAAACTTCTATTGCAATATTCACACTTGAAAGGTTTGTCTCCTCGATGTCTGAAATTATAAAAAATTAAATTTCAAATTTTCGTTAAAAATCAAAAAAAATACCTTCTCATGTGAACTTCCAAAGCATGTCTATATTTATACTGATTAGCACAAATTTCACAAATATGAATTTTTTCTTGATCTTTTTCAATTTGCTGTGAAATTGCTCTTTTTTGTCTTTTATCTCTTTTAACTTTTGTGACTTTTACATTTGTAATTTCTGGTTCAATTGCATCAACTTCTTTCACTATTAGCTCATTTTTTTCACCTTCAACAATCATTTCAGAATCACCATAAATTTCAGTCTTATACTTATAGATGTAGAGATCATCGACTGGAAATTCTTGTTCAATTTCTTCCTCTTCATCCAACTCTTCTTCTTCATCTTCTTCTTTATTGTGATCTTCACTTGCTTCACTTGCTGGATTATTTGGTATTGTGTAAGTTTGAAGAATTGCATCAGATGATTCGCAGGTTTTTATAAAACGATAACTTGTTTCTAAATCTGTTATGCAGGCTGTGCAGATTTGTTGCGGAAGATTTGATTGCTTTCGTTTCTAAAATTTATAAGAAATAAATTTTTTAAAAATTTTAGAAATTTGAAAAAAAAAATGGTTTGAGTTTTTTAATTAATTTAAATTGGTTTTTCATAATTTTGAGGAAAAATTTAAAAAAAATTTATAGCTATTAAAAAAATAAAAATCTTCTTTAAAGTGCATCAATGTAAATATTTTTTTTTCATTTACTCACAAGATCAACTGAAGTTACAACTTGCATAATTTTTTCTGCATGTGAAAATTCACTTTCTTGTGCCTTATCAAATATCGAAATTAATTCTCCATCCTGCAGACAAACACGACAAACGTTGCTAATTTCTAGAGCATTTGTGCCTTCATTCATATCCTGGAAGATTTTCTTTTGTTTATTTTTTGAAAATTTGAAATATTTAGTGTTTCTGATTAATTACCACAGAATACGCCATTTCTATCTTATCGTCCATGTTTTTATATTTTACTTAAAAGTTAATTTGGTGCTAAAAATTGCTTAATTTGAGTTAAATTTTAAAATTTTTCGTAATGTTTACAAATTTTTGTGAATACAAAAAAAAGTTTTTTTAGAATTCTACACAACGAAAATTTTTATGAATTTAAATTTATTTTGACCGTTAAAAAATTTTAGTAATCTTTTGTTTACACAAAAATTTTCAAAACAAAACTTGACATTGAAAAATAAAAATTTTCTAAATGACAAAAAGTGATTTTAAAGTAATTGGTGACAATGAGTGCATTGTTGTGACATCAGCAAATTGTAAAAGCAAGAGTAAAATTGCTGCTTATGATTTGGACAATACTTTGATAAAAACAAAAACTCTTGGGCCATTTCCAAAAGACATTTATGATTGGCAGCTAAATTTCAAAGAAGTTCCTGAAAAATTAAAAATTTTGCATGGTTGTGGATTTAAAATAGTTGTCTTTACTAATCAAGCTTTTATTCAATTTGGAACTTTCACTGCTGAAGAAATTAGAGAAAAATTTGATGCAATACAAAAGAAAATCAATATACCAATGCAATTCTTTGCAGCTGGCGTTTTTAATGTTTTTAGAAAGCCTAGGATTGCTATGTGAGCTTTTATAATTTAAAATTTACAGAAATTCTATTAATTAACAGATTTTATATGAATTTTAAATTTTTCTTCCCTTTTTTATTTCCAAAGGTGGTCTCTCCTACAAAATTCCTTCAACGACAATATTCCCATTGACATTTCCTCATCATTTTTTGTTGGCGACGCTGCTGGTCGAATTGATGAAATTAATAAACGTCGTTTAGATCATTCATGTGCTGATCGACTTTTTGCAATGAATTTAAGACTAAAATTTTTCACTCCAGAGCAACATTTTTTAAATTCCACAGTTGAAGAAAAATTTCTACTTCCTGGATTTGATCCAAAAATGAATTTTGATAGTTTAAATTTGTTGGAGCCAAAAGATGCTAAATTGAAACTTGATGAACAAGAAATTGTGATTATGGTTGGTTTTCCAGCTTCAGGCAAAAGCTTTTTTGTTGATAAATATTTAAAAGATTTTGAAGTTGTAAAGTCAAGTTCAAGTTCTGATTTGTTGAAAATTAAAAGTATTTTAATTAATAACAAAAGTTGTGTAGTTGATGATCAAAATCCAGACATAAAAACTAGAGCAAATTTGATAGAATTAGGAAAGAAGTTTAAAGTAAAAGTTCGATGTTTTCATATGAATACAAGTTTTTGGCATAGCAGACATAACATGGAATTTAGAGAACTAATAGCAAATACTTGGAATCAAGGTTCAAATAGTGAACTACAAAAATATGAAAGCTGCTTTAGTGAACCAAAATTAGAAGAAGGATTTGATGAAATTGTAAAAATTAATTGCATACCAACTTTTGAAAGTGACGATTGCGATGAAAAGAAATTATATGAATGCTATTTAGTTGAAAAATGAATAAAAATTTAAAAATTCTTACTTTCACGCAAAAGGCAAGAAAGTGTTAGTTTTGTAACTTTTGCAAAAAGCCCTAAATTAAAAATCGGGGAAACACGTAACCTTTAATCTAGCATGCCGGATCGATTGAGTACAAAATCAAGCTCTGAAAAAATTTCATCCGAAGTTACTAGGGCCAAAATTGAGAAAAAGAATAAAAATCTTTGATTTTTGAATTGACTTTTTAAAATTTATTTAAATTAAATTTTTTTAAAGAAAGAACTTTTAAATTGTTTACAAAATTTGCCTAAAAAACTTAATAAAATCAAACATTTGACTCATATTATTTTTATTGTAAATCAGATTGTTTTTTGTGGTATTTGAAAAGTTCTATGAATCACTCATAATCGTGTCAATTTTTAAATTATTTATTTTTGTTTTTTTATTTAATTATTTTAAACTTCAGTTTAATTCAGTAGCTTCAATCTAAATAACCACGTTCAAGAGCATGTTTAAAAATATCAGCCAATCTTTGTTGATCTTCAACTTTTTTCAATCGTTTTAAAATCCAAATATCAGTAATTGGAACAGCTTCATCACCTTTGATTAAATTAAAATTGGCTGTTTCACTATCGTCCATAACACTAAATGGAATTGCCTCAATACTTATTGCCACACCATAACGGGCATATTTTTGAAGCTCGGACTTAAAGAAAGATATAAAGGGTTTAGGATTTATATTGATATTAATAATTTCTAGTGTTTCTAAAAAGAAATTTAGCATAATAGAAAATTTAAGCTAAAATAATTGTAAAATTTGAAACTTTTTTCCTTCTTTAAAAAATTTAACTTTGTTAAATGTCATTATTTAAATTTAAATTTAGAACTTACCTCAAGTGCAGAAAATGGAAACAACTTTTCTGGATTCGATCCAAAGTCTTTGATAATTTCACTCAAACTATCATGGTAAGCTTTCAATAAGTCATCATAATGTTGTGCTCTTAATTCTTCATTTGTACAGCAATAGATAAAGAAACTGATGTCAATTGCTGGTGATGAAACTCTAGCTAGTTGGAAATCAATCATTTTTGCTTTTACTACAACGTCTTTCCCATCATGTTTGATTGTTTTGAATAAGAAATTTGGAGTCCAACCTAAAGAATAAAATAAAAAAAATTTAATAACCATTGACTGTTTGCTCAACAGAAAATCAATTTTATTTTAAAATTTATTTGTTTTAAAAATGTTTTATTTAACTTACAATCTCCATGAGAAATGACAGTATATTGATTTCTTGCTTCAATATAGCTCACCATTTTATCAAACAAAGAACTTTCAGTTAAAAATTTCTTTCCTCTTGCTTCAATTTCAGTTCCACCATAAATTTTCGAAAGTGCATCAAGTGCAATATCAGTTTGAATATCAATGAAATTTCCATGCCAAGTTTTGAAGCGATTTGAATGATAAGTTTCTTCTAGGACTGTTGAAAGTTCTTTAAATAATTCTGGATCTTGATCTCGAATTATGAATGACATTCCATGGAATCGACCAAGAGTTTGCATTATTAAACGGCTTAAATTCAAGGCCATTGGTTTTTGACGTGGAGATGAAAAATATCCACAATCATTTAGATTTTCCAAAATCAAGAAATCATTTGTACCATCAAGAAATGAAAGCAAACAAGGATGAATTTCTTTAAATGGAGATTTCAAATTTTCTTTAGTAGATTGAAATTCATAAAAAATTTTAACTATGATTTCATAGAATTTTATTTCATTACGGAAAAAGTCAGCAGATCGGAATGTTTTGCGACGGCCGACATTTTTTGGTGATGTTTTGATGATAAGAGGAATTGAGAAGAATATTCTGTAATTTAAATTTAGAGTTGAAAAATGTAAATACCAAATAAGGTTTTGTTATATTTAAACAAAATGTTTTTTTATCAATATTGCAACAAGTGTTCAAGTAAAAAAAAATATTAGGAAAATAAGATACTAAAATAAAACACACTTTATTTTAAAAACAATGGCATCGTGTATCGATAAATGTTTAATTAAGTATTGCCTGATGCTCTAAGATAGAAATAATACGACTTTAATTTATAGCGCAGTTTTGGTAAAAGCTGTAACTTCATTTTGGCTGTTCTAATAGCTAGAAACTTTCAGTTTTTTGCATTTGATTTGTGCTGTCGAGTTATTGGGAACAAATATTGTTAAAAAGCAGCTAGTATTGATTGCAGTAATTAGCAAATTATGAATTAAAATTGCCATATTGAAAAATTATAAACAAATTTTTTGCACGAAAATGGTTGCAGCGCCACCAATGGCAACTATTAAAAGTTCACGTTTTTTAAATATTACTCAACCGTTAGTTTTAATTAACAAAAAATTTTTATAAGAATATTCTGTAAATTGAACATCAATCAAGAACATTCGCCGTAGTTTCATACATAAAAATGTTATAAATATTATTTTTCCTATATTTTAGTTTATTTTGAACAAAATTTTTTTTAAAGTGTAAATCTTTTTCTCAAACGGATTTAATAATTTAATAATTTGTTAACAAGCACTGATCTAAGCGAAAACATACGCAGAAGTGTTCTTTTACTGCCACACGAACACTTTTAATGTCATTTATACATAATTGATATTACAATTACTATATAAATTCACTGTAGCACTGTAGTTTACTTTTATGTACATAATACGACTAACTTGTAAAAAATCAGAATCAAAAATTTCTATCTTATCAAATATTTAAATATAATTGTGATTTTTACTCACCCTTTATCATCTTCTCCAGTTACAATGATTTTATGCAATTCACTAAGATTACTGTCTCCTTTCTTGGCAGCATTTCCATTGAATGACCATGATGTGTACTTTACACCTCCAAATTTACGAATAATTTCATGCAAATGGTCTTCAGTTAGGTTTGGTGAAATTTCTTGTAGTGACATTTTTCAAATGATAAACTTTAAAGTGTTCAAAGAAATTTAATAAAAGGTTGAATTTACGCTTTCTTCCCAGCTTAACTAATTGAATTGTTTTCCTTCGTTTCTGTTTAAATTCTTCGCTGATGCTAACTTTAAAAAATTTGTTTAAATTTTATCAAATGCTTTTGAAATTTCTCGTCTGTTATTCAATTTCATTCAACAACTTCTTGAATATTTCAACGAATTTTAGGTTGCATAAATGCGGTTCCTTGTTTTGAATTATCAAAAAATTTTGAACTAACTGAAATAAAAGATTTTCTTTTTAATTTATAGATTAGAATTATTTAGCCTTATTTTAGTCGTCGAAATGTAAAAGAATGTAATAAATACGACAAAGTTTGTAATTGTGCTGATAAATGAAACAAAATTTAAATTAATAAAAGTGAAATGAATTGAATTTAGTCATAATATGAAAAACCAATTAAAATTATGAAAAGTTTTTATTAAGATAAAAATTATTTTTGAAGCAATGAAAACTGACAAGTTCGAAAATTTGATTGCAAAACTTTCAATAAAAAAATTTCTAGAAATTTATATGCACCGAATTTTAACGTTAATTAGAAATTCGATAAAAAGTTTAACAAACCTTATTTGTAACTGCTTGAATTTCTTACTTATTCTTCGGTTTATTCACAAAATTTCTTTCTAACAAAAATTTCTATTAAAAAAGTAAAATTCACCTGTTAAAATAAAACTAAAATTTATTTGACCTCCTATTCACTGAAAAGATGATAAAAGAATGATTGAGAAAAATGAAAAAAAATAATAATTTAAGGTAGTCACTTGAATAGCTGATCAGGGTTGTTAATAAAGGTGTCTTCCTTTAGCCACTTTAGTAGAAGTTTTTAAGTTCATGCCTTTTTGAAGACACATAATTTCAATAACATTTGCAAGGTAGTCGTTAAAAGTCAAATATCTTTTTAAATGTTAGGAAAGCAAAATTGTAATGAAATAGTCTTCAAAAATAGTTTTGTTGCATAATTATGATGACATTACTTCTTTTACATAAAATGCAATTAATTTTTAAACTAAAATTTAATTTTAAAATATTTAAAAACTTTTTAGGTAAATCAACTTCAAAAAGATGAAATATTTTAAGCTTTCCATTATCTATTTACCAATTTATATTATAGAAAATTTTATTTTAAAACAGAGCATTGTAAAACAAAAGTTTCTGCCTAAAAAAAAGAACATGAAATCAACACTGCAGCTGACAGTAAAAATAAAGATAAGAGTCCAGAACTTGTACTTGTAAACAGCTTGTTTTTTATACAATGAAGGAGAAAAAATGATTAAAATTTTTCAGATATTACACAAAAAATTTATTTCTTCTGAATACCAAAAATTAAACAATTTTCTCTAAACTAAAAATTTCAAATTTTTAGTCTAAATATCCACGATCAACAGCATGTTTAAAAATATCAGCCAATCTTCTTTGATCTTCAATATTTTCTAACTTTTTCAGTATCCAAATATCAGTAATTGGAACAGCTTCATCACCTTTAATTTTTTCCATATCAGCAGTTTCATTATCGTCCATAACACTAAATGGAATTGATTCGATGCCCATTCCTACACCAAATCTTGCGAATGATTTAAGTTCAGCCTGAAAATTTGAAAAGTAAAAATGTTTTTAAAATATTCCAAAACTAATCCTTTTCTCATTCTAATTTAAACCAATTTTAAAAATTCAAGCAGATAAATTTTTGGATATTCAGGTCTCATTTTAATCATTCAAAGGGCAACACTTAAAAAAATTCTAAGCCTTCTAAAATAATTTTATTTTGAAACTTACTTCAAGTGCAGAAAATGGAAACAAAAACTCAGGATTTGATCCAAAATCTTTGATGATTTCACTCAAACTATCATGGTAAGCTTTCAACAAGTCATCATAATGTTGTGCTCGAAGTTCTTCAGTTGTGCAAGAATAAATGAAGAAACTGATGTCCAAAGCAGGTGATGCAAAACGAGCAAGTTGGAAATCAATCATTTTCGCTTTTACTGGAATGTCTTTGCCATCATGTTTGATAGTTTTTATTAAAAAATTTGGAGTCCAACCTAAAAAATTTAAAACGCAATTAAAAAATTTAACGTTATTGTTTTGATATTTAAAATTCAAAAATCTTAAGACAGTTTGAAATTAAAATTCTTTTCCATCAACTTACAATCTCCATGTGAAATGACACTAAATCGATTTCTCGTATGAGTAAATTTAACCATTTTATCATACAAATTTCCATCTTTTAAAAATTTCTTTGCTTTTGCTTCAATTTCAGTTCCACCATAAATTTTTTCAACTGCATCAAGTGCGATTTCAATTTGAGTTTGAATAAAATTTCCATACCAGTTTTTTAATCTTGCGGCATAATAAGTTTCATCAAGAACAATTGAAAGTTGTTCAAATAAATTTGGGCTTTGATCGCGAATAATGAAAGACAAACCATGGAATCGACCAAGAGTTTGCATTATTAACCGACATAGACTTAAATCCATCGCTTGTTGACGAGATGTTGGAAAATATCCGAACTCATTCAAATTTTCCATAATTAAAAAGTCATTTATTCCATCTAAATGTGACACAAGACATGTTGACATTTCTTTAAATGGATATTTTGCATCTTTTTTGATCGTTTGAAATTCATTGAAGTTTTTGGCAATGATTTCGTAAAAATTTATTTCATTACGGAAAAATTCAGCTGAACGGAATGTTTTGCGACGACCAGCAGATTTTGGTGAAGTTTTGATGATAAGATGAATTGACAAAGATTTTCTAAAATTAAAATTAAGTTTTTAGTTAATAATTTTAATAAACAGCAGTAAATTTTATAATAAAAACTTCAATTAAAAAATTTAAATCAATTCTAATTCATTGATATTTAGCCAATCTCATAATGGAATTTTTAAATTTGAAAATTTTCTATCATTTCTCTCTTAAGAATAAAAAATTGAAAAAATATTTATCAATTATAATTCTTATCTAATCACATTCATACAAACGTGATTTTTACTCACCCTTTATCATCTTCTCCAGTTACAATGACTTTATGCAATTCACTAAGATAACTATCGCCTTTCTTGGCAGCATTTCCATCAAAAGACCATGATGTGTACTTTACACCTCCAAATTTACGAATAATTTCATGCAAATGATCTTCAGTTAGATTTGGTGAAATTTCTTGTAGTGACATTTTCTAGATAAAAAAAATAATTTGTTGTTAAGTATTTAAATGATATTGGCAGAGTTGGAAAAAGTTAGAAATCTACTAATTAGGTCACTACTTCTATAAGTCAAATCTACTGGAAGTAGGCAAAATCTACAAAAGTAGCTCCTAATTTTTCAACTTTGGATAGGAAAAATCTGGGAATAATTTAATTTTTCAGAGTCAACTTTTAAATATATCTAAAATTTTTACAGCAAAGTCGGAAAGAGTTTTACATTTTAACTTTAATTAATGAAAGTTTAAATAAAATTTAAAAAAATTCATAATACAACTAAACTTTGATTGGTTTATTGTTCAAACTTTTTATTCAATTGCATTAAATTTTAATCAGGCAAAGACACTGAAGATCTTTAAAATTTTTAAGATCTTTTATCCAGGCCTCTGGATTCATTATTTTTTGGTGTGACTGTTTGTATCTTTTTTGTAATTTTTAGTACTCATTATTTCTTAAAAATACATTCTTTTTTTAAGTGCACAGGCTTGGTTTTTCGCAATCTTTTGTGTTCTTTGTAGGATCTTTCAAAAAAATTTTAGAGTGTCCCAGCTTGGAATTCAATTGATCGTAAGATGTTAATGAATTTTGATATTAAGTTTGAAAATTCAAATCAAATCTGTTTCTTTTTAAATTTTTCAATTCTTAAACTACTTAAAACTTTTGTTTTCAATATTTAAATTTTAAATAATTATAATTTAAAGCAGTAAAGAAAACTTTTTTCAAAAATGTATTAAATTGTTACTAATTCAAAAGAATACTTTTATCCAGTTCAAGTGCAAACTTCCTAGTCAATTATTTAATTTAATTCAACAACTTCCTCAATATAAATTACGAGAATATTTGTCATAATTCGTGAATCATCAATAAAATGGAAATATAAAAATTTCCAAGCACTTTAAGTGCATTTTCTTAACTCAAATTGTTTGTATTGAATATTGAGGAATAACTTTTCTTGTTTTGATATTTTTCGAATTTGTTTTTTGATAAAATTATTAATTTTACTTTCTTTTCAATTAAATTCTATTTGATTTTAATTTTGAAAGAAGATTTATAAAATTTTTGATTTCAAACTTTGCTATTCAAGGAATATAATTTCAACTTTAGTAAAGCTTTTTAATATTGAATAAAAAAACTAAAAACTAATAATTTTTTAAATAAAAATTTTAGATAACTATTTGACTTACTTTTATTTATAACAAATCAATTACTTCCACGTCACTAAATTTATAAATATTTTTAGATAACAAAACTAATTACAGCTTTATATTGTAGAAATTAAAATAAACTTCAATTGACAGCGATAATTTAAATAAATCAACTAATGAAAATAAAATTTCACTTCTTTCTCAGTCAAAAAGTGAATTGTAAATGACTGAAAAAAGTGAGAAGAAATAAAATAATTTTGTGAGAGAAAATTTAAAGTTGTCAATGAATAAAAAAGGTAAATAAACTTCAAATCATGATTGTATTTGTAAACAGCTGATTTTTGTTTATATTAAACATAATTGTGAAATTTTAATAAATAAATAAATTTTTATAGTAATTTAAGAATTATCCAATAATTTTTAAGTTGAACTTTCTAAATTTCACATTTTTTCAAAGAATCAAATGAAAGAAATTAAATTTTCCAACAAAAAACTTTTTATATCAACTGTCGCAAAAGTTTCATAAACTTCAATATTTTCATACCCCTTTTTTCTCTCTATTTTCATTCTCTCAATTCCTAAGGCAACAACAATAACAAAAAAATGCAAAACTCTCAAAAATAGAAATAAAATTTTTTGTTTTCAATTTAATCTCTCGTCTGCCGAGAGTTGCTCTCAAAGAGTAACCAGTGAAAAAAAATTCTGTCCTAAAATCAGAATTTTTCTGATCAAATTTTCGCAACTTGAAACGCATAAAATTAAATTTTAATGCAATAATTCTAGTCAAAAGTGATTGAGAAAACTAAAATCAAATGGAATACGACGATTTAAAACAAATAATCAAAAAAATGAAAAGTGAAAGTGATTTAGAGACAGTCGAAGAGTGCGACACTTGGAAATATTTGCCTGAAAATGTTTTGATTCATATTTTTAAATTTTTATCGGTTCGTGATATTCTAAATTGTTCTGAATGCTGCAAAAGGTGGAATTTTGTATCGCGTGATTCACTTTTATGGAGGTCAAAGTTTAGAGATGATTTTAAAATTGATCATGGAATAAAATTAAAACCAAGTAAGTTTTATTTAAATTTGAGTAAGTTAAATGAAAAGGAAGTGATATTAAAAAGAATAATGAACGCAATTTATGTCTAGCTTAAAAGTGTTTCATATTTTTTTCATGATAAGAAATGATAAAGGTTGTAAATTTTTATTCATTTGTTTGTTTTTGTGTCTGCAGATAAAAAGAAGAAAATTTCACTTGTATGATTTTTTTTGAAAATGGAAAATGATTGCAAAATTTTTACAAATTTTAGTGAGAATATTTTTTTAGTATGAAGTCATTATTAAATTTGGGATAGTTTGGGATTCTTAAAATAAATTTTTTTAGATTATCGTAAATAATTTTTAATAAATTTCTGTTTAAATAAATAAAATGTCATAAAGGATTAAATAGCCTTTAAACCTTTAGAAGATTGTGAATATCAAAAAAAAATTATTCAAAAGATTTGTAACAAATCTAATGTCAAACTTAAAATTCTTTAACAACCAGTATATTTTTGCAGGTGTTCTAAGATCAAAATTTTTGAAATGTAAATTTAGCTAATAATTTAAATTTATTTCTTATTAGCTTAATAAACTTAAATTTAAAATACTCTTTAAATTTAATTTTATCGTATCCTAAAAGGGGCTGTTTATATATTAGGAAACGCAAAATTTTCCATTTCCGATGTTCTTATTTCGTAATACAGATTAAATACAATTTTTTTTAAAAATAAACTTAACGAAAGAAAATTTGATGGTATGAATTATTCCTTAATTGCATGCGGCAAGTGGTGATAACTCCTGATAAATAAAACAGAATAACCATTAAAAATTAGGAATTTAGTATGAAACCATAATAAAAAATTTTGTTGATTTGATGAAATTTTTGTTAGTTTGCTGAATTTTTTGTTAATTCAATAGATTTGTTTTTGATAGATTTGATGGATTTTTTGAAAGAATTCACACCCTTTGACATACAGAAATGAAGTTTAAAGTTTTTAAAAATTAATTTTTACCTTAGTTCTAAGAATAAAAATAACACTTGCTGGAAGATTTATTAATAAAAGTGATTTAAATAAATAAGAGTCATTGATGTACTTTAAAAGCGTGGCACAGTCAATTAATAAAGTTGATAGGTTTATTTGCAATTTAAATTTTCCATACGATATTCTTTGTATTTTAAAGGTTAATTTACTTTAGACTGATTGAAGCCAATCGTTTTTTTGTTTAATATTATTAAAAATCATAAATTTGTTAAATTAAAAATTAAATCTTGATTTAGACAAAAAATTTAAAATTTTCTATTTTATCTTTGGAAAGTTTTTTTATGGTTTTCACTTTCTCAATTTTTCTCGACAAATAACGAGATTTCAAAAAAGATGCTTCAGAGTTGGAAAAATGCCAAATGCAAATGATTGTCATATAACTCTACATACTCGTGTGACGCGACATTAAAATAGGCGAAAACTTTTTATAAACAAATAAATTTATTAAGATTTTTTTTTTTAGTTATAACGAAGTTTGTGATGATAAAAAAGATAATTTTAGTAAGTTCTAGTAAATTGCATGCCTTTATGTTCATTTTTGATTGATGTGACTATTTTAAAGAAAAATAAAATAATTTTTAAATTATTTGTTTTCAAATTTCATTAAATCATTTGTTAGTTTCATCATAAAATATTTACAATATAATATAAAATCTTCTTCATTAAAAATTAAAAAGTCATCATGAATTTTTAACAAAATCAAGATTATAATAAATTTTGCAATAATTTTTTATTCATTTCTCAGACATTGTTTGACATTTCCTTTGAAAAAAATTCTTATAAAAGGTCAAAATCTAGAAAAAAACACTCAGAATCTTTTTTTTTTGTAAAATACCGGGTTTTTTGTGAAATTTTTTGCAAAAACAAAAATAAAAACAATGTAGAAGAGTCGGAAGAAAAGAAGAAGTTTAATGTGATTCACACGAAAATCTTCCTCTTCATTTATTAATATTTTTATTTTCATAAATGATGATTATTCGATAAAGATGATGATTCTTTTAAGATTTATTGAAGTTATTCATGAATTATTCATAAAAGAATACTTGAAAGAGATTCTGAATTACTCATATGATGCAAGCAATAAACAATTTTTTTAAATTTTCAAAGATTTTTTTAAAATATTAATAAATTTAAAATTATTTGTATTTTAAAGCTTGAGACTATTTAAAAATTTACAAAAAGTTGTTCCATTCATTGATTTTCTTACAATTCACTTCCAACTCTTTCAATCAATTCATACAAAGCTTTACATAATCAATTCAATTTATTCAAGAAATTTGCAATAAATTTTCATTATTGTTTTCTTAAAAAAGAATTCTCATACATGTAAAAAATAGTTAAAAAATCACATACACGGAAACAAAAACTAGAAAAAATACCTCAAATTGAGCCAAGAAAAAAAATATAAACTTCTTGTTTCTTATGCCTCAGTCAAGGTCATTTACGTAGTTCATACACACAAAAAAGTTCTCTTTCAATGAATCTTTTAGAAGTTGACGAATTCAACTTATGCATGCTGTTATTTATATCAACTGTCTTCTAAATATCAAGTAATGCTGACTTTTCGAAGTTTTTGAAAAAATATTGACTGAATTTTTTTCTTTTCTATTGCTTGATTTTTCAAAAGAAAAAAATTTCTCAACGTTTTGCTAACCGGTTACAAAAATGGTTTTTATAAAAAAGAATGACATTAAACTTTTATTGGTTCTTTCAGCATTTTAAAGAAAAATTCTAATTTTTTACTGTTTGTAAAAATACTGAGTTTTTTTTTTAAAATATTAAATAAATTGAAGTTTATGATTCTTAATTTAAAAAATCTAACAAGAAAACATAAGAATAATACCAAATTTCAAAATTTTCACGAAAAATTTCCAATCATTGAATCAAATATCTCTCAATTTAAAGACTTATGAAAATTTAAATTACGTAATTTGTTCTCAATTAAGCGTTTGAAGTAAAAATAAACAATTTGCACATAGCGAACAAAAAAAGGTGAAGGGAAAAGTGTAAATAAATAAAAAATAAAAATCGACGCAGTTTGTTTTTGAGAGAGCAAAAAAAAGAAAAAATAAATTGAGCATAAAAAGTGAGAATGTATAAAAATCTTAAGTGAGAGCTAATGATCAACTGTTTACAATATTTTTGAGAGAGACGGAAAAATTTAAAGATATTTTATGAGCAACCGCAGAGAAAATGTAAATAAATTAAAATATGAGAAATGAAACGACATGCATAAATCATCTGTTACTGTTTTGTTTACGATGAAAATTTTTGTTTGTAAAATTCAAAAATAAAGAAAATTTTAACTTATGTTTTCAAAAATCTATTTAAAATTTTAAGCATTTTTTCAACTTTTTAAATCATGTTTATTAATTTCTTAAAGATTCAGAAATTTTTAATTTTCCTAAAATTTGTTTATTAATTTTTATGAATCCTTAAAAAATAACTTTATTTTTTTTAAAATTCTCAATTTCAAAAAATTCATAAAACTTTCCTTCTTCATTAAATTTCAGATGCACCAGATTGGTACTCAGAATACAAACGTTTAGTCGATAATGTGCCTTTAGTTCTCACAGAAGTTTTAACAGAGCATTCGCATCAAGTTCTTCATGTTAGTTTCAGTAATAATGGAAAAATGTTTAGCACTTGCTCAAAAGATGGTTTTGTGATTGTTTGGACTTCTGAATTTCCATCAAAATTAAAATATAAATATGATATGAAAAATTTATGCTGGAAGTATACACAATTTTCACAATGGAATCGTAATGATACACTTTTGTTGGTGTCTGGAGTTCATTTTGGAAGTTTTAATTCAACATCGGGTGAAATTGCTGTTTTTAGTGTGGCTGATGGATTTAGTTTGAGATGCAGAGTGCAAAGTAAACCTTATGGTGAGTTTAAATATAAACTTTTCAAAATTTTACTGGGACAACTTTTAAAATTTATTTTTATTCAATCAAAATAAAATTTTTAATTACTTTCTTAAAACTTTTAGATATTTTTGGTTGCTGGCTTTCAAATCAACATATTTTGTCAGGGGATTTAAAGTGGTTAGCTCATTTGGTTTCAAAATCAACAGTATGGATTAGCAAAGCTAATCAAGAAATTGACAATGAAAATGTTCCAGTTATGAAAGAATTTTACAATTTTTACAATCGAAATGCTTCATCGATCAGAAATTTGATGTAAGTTTAATGCAAGATTAAAAAAGTTTAGAAAAATTATCAAATTTAAATTATTTTTTAATTTTAGGATCGCAAGATGTCCATGGCTTGAAGAAGATGATCAAACACAATCACAAAAAGCTTCTTCCTCTCAATCATCACAAAATCCTCAAACTTCACACCAATCAGGCAATCCAGTTTCAAATCTTGCCCAACGACTTTCAACAGCACCTTCAACTTCATCATCATCACAACAACCACGATTTTCAGATCACAACCCTGATAATTTTGACTACGAAAGACCATTTAATTATTCAGAAGAATTTAGAAGAGAATTGGAAGAAACAATCAGTGAATCAAGTTCAGAACTTGATGATTTTATTGATGTTGATATGGCAATTGATGATGAAGATATTGATGAAGATCTTTATGAACCAAAATATTTAATTTTTACCACTGGTTCAAAAACTTACACACCACATCAAATTGGCTTCAAGCGAGTTCTAAAAACAAGTTTTCCAAAAAAAATCGAGCCAGGACCATCAATTAAAGAAAGAATTGCAATGCAAAAACGTCGTCGTGAATTAGAACAGTTAATTGCACAATTAAGTCCAGAAGAAGCGAGACTACAATTTCAACATTTTCCTGAAGTTCGTCCTGATCCAGATTGGTCAAATTTTGAATCAGTTGCAAATCGTTTTGATGGTGTTGATGCTTTGATTGATTTAGAAGGACACATTATTGGCATGGGTTTAAGTCCTGATCATCGATTTTTATATGTAAATTCAAGACCTTGGCCTCAAAATTGTGTCATTACAAATCCATTAGAACCACCACCTATTTCTCAAGAAATTGACATTCATGTGATTGATTTGCAGACTTTGAAGAAAGTTGGTACAATGTTGAGAGCTCATAAAGCTTATACACCTAAGTAAGAATTATAGAAAAATTTTAAAAAGGATTTTAATTTATTTTCTTTTCTTTTTTTAGTACGGAATGTTTTTTCATATTTTTGGACGTCTGTGATGATTTTGTTGGATCTGGTGCTGAAGATCGTCATGCATATTTATGGGACCGTAAGTAAAATTATTGACAGAAATCACGAAATTTTCAAATCTCAAAAAAACATATTTTTAGGCTACTATGGAATTTGCCTTGCATCTTTTCCTCACAATGATGTTGTAAATTCAGTTGCTTTTAATCCAAAGGATAATGAAATGTTTATATCGACATCAGATGATTATGAAATTAAAATTTGGAGAAGTCAAGCTTCAGTAAGAGAACAAGGAATTGCTGAAATGTCAAGAGCTAATGAAGTTCGATTGAAAAATTTAAAAAAGAAAAATGATGAAGTTGTGAAAATTGAAGAAAAAAAAGAAATGGAAAAAGTTAAAAATTTATAAATATTTATTGATATTTCAATTATAAAAATAAACGATATTAGGTTTTTTATTTTAATTTTTTCTACCATAATGCCCTGAAAATTTTTGTAAATTTTTTATTTAAAAATTCCTATTTTTTTTGCCATCACTAAATTAGAATAGAATAAAAAATTTGATTATTTTAAAATATTTAGTTTGAGTCAATTTTTATTTACCAATTCTGTTGTAATTTTACAGAAATTTGCAAACTTTTGCACATGACTAAGTTCAAAATAAATTTTTTTCTTCGTATTCTAAATAACGGCTTTTCTAAATTTAAAAATAAAAAACTCCCGATTTTAACTTGTCATCAAACTTTCACACCCTTTTTGTTTTTATTTTTATTTTATTCTTGTGAAATCTTTTGTTTCTACCAGCTGATAAGGAAAATAAAAAAAGTTTGTTAAATTTTAAAATATTTAATAATGAAATTATATAAAATTTTGCATCATAATTACTAAATTAAGTCACAAAGTTAAAATGGAAATTGAAATAGAAGAGAAAAGTCCGGTAATAAGAACAGCAGAATATTGTATGAACCTCGAAGATTTACAAGCAACAGCTTTGTCAATAAATTACACTGGACAATATTTGTTACTTGCTGGTCGTCGTCATCTTGCCTTAAAAAATCTTTATGATTACACAGAGCCATTAAAGCTTTTTAATAGAAATAGCAAATTTGAAGTTTCATGTGCAGAATTTGCAATTTGTAACAATTCATCAGCATTTTGTGCCATTGCAACTTCACAACTCATTGAAGTTCTAAAATGGACAGAATCAAGTCCAGTGCTGGAATATTCATTACGTGCTCATACTCGAGTTGTTACTGATATTGATTGGCACAGTAAACATCCTTATATGCTCGCTACATGCAGCATAGACACTTATACACATCTTTGGGACTTGCGAGATCCAAAAAGACCAATTTTATCACTTTCTGCTGTTTGTATGTCTGGTGCCACTCAAGTTGGCTTTAATAGAGTTAGTGGAAATTTCATAGCAACAGCACATGATGGAGATTTAAGAATTTGGGATATTCGAAAAGGTTCAAGACCTGTGCAGTACATTACAGCACATTTGAATCGAATTCATGGAATTAATTGGAGTCATACAGAAGAAAGTAATTTAATAACAGCAAGTCAAGATGGAAGTGTGAAATTTTTTGATATCAATAATCCAAGGAGAGCTGAAAGAATTATTACGACCCCAACGCCATCACCTGTATGGAGGGCTAGATATACTCCACCTGCTTTTAAGGTAAGGCTGTTCTACATTTTAAATTAAAGCTTTTATATAAAAATCTTATAAAAAAATAATTTTAAATTTAAATTTGAATTTTTTCTTCTAATTTTAAAAGCTTTTAATTTTTTATTCAATAATTAAAAATTACAAAATTTTCAGGAAGGTCTAGTAACAATAATTGTTCCTTTAGTTGGCTCAGAAAGTGGTGAAAATTCTCTCCTTTTATGGAGTAACTCAAAAAATAGCCAAAGTCCAATATGCTCCTTTACTGGTCATAATGATGTTATTTTAGACTTTGCTTATAGAAATGATCCTTATAGACAATCAAATGATATTGAAATTTTTACTTGGAGTCGAGATCAAACTTTTAGAGTTTGGAAATTGGATAAAGAATTGCAAAAACTTTGTATTCAAAATACAATTGAAACTGAAAATGGAGAAAGTGCACTTGAATATCATCAGAGAAATTCAACACAACCAAGTTGCTCACTACAGCATGAATTTTCGATTATTTTCTTTCCTAGTAAGTAGAAATTTTTTAAAAGTCCAACAAAAAAAATTTTTTTTGAAGCTTAAAAGTTTTTGAAAACTTTTTTGAAACTTAAAAATTCCGTTTTTTTTTTTTTGAAAAAAACTTAGGCATTCCTGGAATCCAAAAATATGAACTTGACACTGACAAACGCAATGCAATGATTCGAATAGTAGCAAATGGTTTCATAATCATTCTTCAAGTGATTTTTCCATCAGGCTATCCATTCTCAAGTCCACCAATTTTTGAATTCTGTCCAGGCACAACACTTGATGACAATTTGTCACTTAAACTAATGAAATCACTCAAAGATTCTTCAGCAAGTCGAGTAAAAAAAGGCAAAGCTTGTTTGGAACATTGCTTGAGAGCTCTTGTGAGTGATTTGAAAAAAGAAACTGGTGGTGATAAAGCACATTATTTGAGACTTCAATCACCAAGACTTGAAGGTGCGCTGTCCAAAGCACTTTCAGATTCTTTAATTCCTTTTCCTAAAACTTCTGGTGTGAGATTCAATGCAACTGGAATTTTAGTAACTTTTGCACGACCTTTTACCGCCAAAAGATTCAGTTTAAGAAATCAAACAACAACACCAAGAGCTTTATCAGCACTTTCTGGTGGATATCTTGGAAATGTCAATGGTTCAAAACCAGTTTTTTATCCATCAAAAGATATCGATCGAAAGTCATCAACTGGTGTCAGCATTTGCATTTATGATGCTTCAAAATTGCTAATGGTTTCAAGAGAATTGGCAGAAAATTATGTCATAATTCCAACAAATCTGCCAAGAATGTGTCGAAAAAATAGAGAAGTTGCAGAAGAATTTGGAAGAGCTGATTTAGTACAAACTTGGAGCATTGCTGAAACTATTGCTTTAGCACTTGCTAGTAGTGATTTTGAATTGTCTGATGATGAAATGTTTTCAAGTCCTAATCCTTTTGCAAAAACATTTTTGGAAGCTTTGTAAGTATGAAATTTTGAAAAAATAAAATTATTTGAAATTATTTTTAATCCAATTCATTTCAAAAATATTTTAAATTTTCTAGAATTAATCACTATGCAAAACTTGGAGATGTCCAAACTGCAGCAATGCTTTGTGTAACTTTTGGTCGTTATTATCAAGAAATCTCATCTAGAACTTCATCATTTTCAACAAAATCAAACACAAGTGTAAGTAATTTCAAAATTTTTAATCTAAGCTTAGATTAAACTACTAAGCTAATTTGTAAAATTTAAATTTATTAAAACATTAAATTGAATTGGTTAAGGAAAATTTTGAACTAACAATTATGAAGTAATTTCTATTCATTTTTAATTTCAATATTTTTAAAAAAATTGCACAATATTCAGCACTTACATGCTCAACGACTTCTTAAGGTATGAAGAAAAAAAGTTTTACACATTTTATTTTTTGTTTGCCTTTTATTGTTCACTAACTGCATAAATGTAGGTTAAAACTTGTCTTAGAATTAGTTTAAAGTTTGAGAACAATTTTAAAAGCTAAAAATTTAATTTTGACTTTTTATTTGAATTAATTTTATTTTCTAAGCGGAAATTTTTAAAATAAATTAATTTTAATTTTTTAGAAGCAGCTTTTAAAAAGTTTTTAATTCTAACAAACCACTAAAAATTATATTTTTTTGCAAAATATTTTCTCAAACTTTTTAAATATTAAAATGTAAGTTGTAGAAAATTTTAGCTAGTTTTTAAGATTTCCTTGCTTCATTTCTGTGTGCTTTAAATTTTATCAAATTATCCAAAATATTTTAATTTCTTTTCTTTAAAATTCACAGCAAAGTGTTTCACCTTATCACACAGTGACAGCAATGGACGTCAACTCACAATCAGTCATAAAATACAATGCTTGGGTTCTCGCACAACATCTTAAAGGTCAAACTCGTAGTAATTCTTGGTCAGACTCACTCGATGATTTTCGTATTAATGAAGTCAATCGAAGTGTTTTAGGAGAAAGCAATCGAAATTTTTATGACAATTTAAAGAAATTTTATGCTGACATTCTTTATTGTTACAATTTATTGCCTGCAAGAGCGCTGATTTTAAAATTTGTTTCATCACCTGCTGCATTTTCAAGCACCGTTGAATTTGTGACTGAATGTCAAATTTGCAAGAAAACATCAAAAAGTCCATCATGTCTTCATTGCAAGAAATTTTTACTTTATTGCTCTTACTGTCAACTTCCAATAAAAGGATCTGCAAATAGTTGCTTATCATGCAGTCATTCTTTTCATACTGTAAGTTTAAATTTTTAAATGAATTTTATAAAGATGTAAAAAAAAGTCTAGTGTCGTTTGTCGCTATCAGATTGCTTGCTAATTTTTTTTGGAATTAATTCTGATTAGATTTTCATTATTTTCTAGGCACATTTGTTAGAATGGTTTGAAAATCATGATGTCTGTCCTGTTGCTGGCTGTCGATGTCCATGTGCTGACAATTTCGGAATGACCTGAAAAAATAAATTTTTATGAAAAACGTTTTTTAAAAATAAAATAGACTAAAATTTTAACTTGTATAATAAAAAATTGTTTTAATAAACTGGAAAAAAGTATGAGTTTTCAATTTGAAACGACAAAAAATTTTCAGTTTCGAAATTAATTTTTAAATTTAAATTCAAAATTTTACAAGAATTGCAGTATACGGAAGAATGATTAGCACACTTTTGTTTTTCATCAAATCTGTTTAAGGATCCTTTAAATTGAATTATTTGACGTCTTCAAGTAGAAAATGAGTAGCCTATAGCTCCTAATTAAGCCACAAATTATGTTTAAAAATGACCACAACAAGAATTTTGTTTACAACAAAAACATTAATTTTGAAAACCATTAAAATCAAACAAAATATTGATGTTTTTTTATCGACTTACTGTTGTCGAGTTTTGACTGATTCAAACAATAAATAAAAATTGAAAAGCAAAACTAATTTTTTTCTTAAAATTATTTAATTTAAATACAGAATAATTTAAAAGTTTAAGTTAAACTTTCAAAGAATTTAAGAAAAATTTCAGAATATAGCAACAATTTTATTCCGACGTTCATTTCGCTTTCAAATAAAATATTGTGTAAAAATTAAACATCTCGTCTTGAGTAATGCAATTTCAAAAGTTGCCTGCTTATTTTGTTTTAGTTTTTATAAAAATTCATTTTCTTTATAAAACTCACTCTTTTCATAAAATAAGTACTCAGTCAAGTTTTGTATTTTAAAAAGACCACTTGTAATGAAAAAAATTTTGATTACTTTTTTAATAACATTTTTCACAATCGTACAATGTCAAAGTTCAAAAAGTGATGAAGAAATTTTGTCGTGCATTTTAAATAAATTTAATCTTCCTCATTCAGTTCGATTAGAAGAATTTAGAACTAATGAAAACTACAAAAAATATAAATCTGTTCTTCGTACCACAGGACGATTGTGTTCAGGCAAATTTGAAGATTATTCTCAAAGAAAGTTTAATAGTTTGATAAAGTCAGATTATCAAACAGAAGAAGCATTAAAATTTGATAATCACACAATCGACTGCTATCGTTGGCATTTATTAAAAATTCAACCTCAAAATCCAATTGTGAAGCTTTTAAGAATTCCTGAAAATTTTGACAATGGCAATTGTGAAGAAATTATCAACAAAGGAAGAGCATTTTTCAAAAGCGAGTCTTATCAAACTGAAGAAACTGAAGCTTGTCATAGTCAACTTATTGAACCATTTTATACTCATCGATTTATTGCTATAATTATTCTTCATGGGAATTTTGAAGCCAGTGTAATTGATGAAGAAAGAAACATTTTCTATGCAGACTTTCGGGATCTTACTGAGAAACTTGTTGAGTGTGTTATAAAAAATAATCCATAAAAATAAATAAATTTTTTAAGAAATTCTTTAATAAACAAAATAAAAACTCAATTTTTTAATCTATTTCATAATTTTAAATGACAACAAAATTTTTTTATTAATTTGAAAACAAAAATTTAATATTTTTGTGTACAAAATTTGAATAACAAATTACACAATCATAGAACAGTCATTGAATCTTGGAACTTAATTTTATTTAAAACTTTCTTAGTCTCAGTTGAGTTCAAACCTTCAAAGAGTAAACAAATGATAATGAAAATTTCAATTTTTCTCTTCTTCACTTTTGTGATAATCGCAAAAGGTCAAAGGCCTAACATGAATCATACATCAATACCAAATGATGATGATTTCATCTCACCATGTATTCAAAATAAACTGAAACTTTCGCAACCGGTTCAATACAAAGAATTCAAAAGTGATGAAAAATTGAAGAAACTTCAAAATTCTCTTCTTTTTTCAAGTCGTTTGTGTTCAGATAAATTTTATGAAAGTGCGGCACAGGTTTTTGATAAATTTACAACACCAAGTGATAGAAGTGAAACAAATCTTGATAGTCACACAGTTGATTGTTATCGTTGGTATTTGTTAAAAACTCAACCTAAAAATCCCATTGTGAATGTTTTGAAAACTGCTGAAGGTTTTGATGAAAGTGATTGTGATGAAATTGTAAAAGTAGCAAAAGAAAATTACATTAAACAAGCGCCATCAAACAAAACACCAGAAGATAGAGCTTGTCTTGAAAAAATTATAGAAAGATTCTCAACTCAAAGGTTTATTACTGTCATAATTTTACATGGAAAATTTGATGCCCAAATTGTTAATGAAGAAAGGAAAATTTTTATTGATAATTTGAAGGAAACTACTGAAGAAATTGTTGAATGTTTTGTTGGAAATGTAATTAACTAAATTTTTTAAATAAAATATTTTTCAAAAACAAAATTAATTAATGAATGGTGAAGAGTTAACAAAATTGATGTGCAAAAGAACTTTTCTGACTTTTTTTTTCTAAGAAAATTTTTTAGACAAACAAAAGTTCTGGGTGAATTTCAAAATTTTTTGGTTAGTTCTTTGAAACAGAAAAATAACTGAATTTTGAAAATTTAAAAATTAAATTCAAAAGCTTACATTTCCAAAAACTCTCTCAATAAAATTTTTTCTTAAATAAATTTAAAAAATTCTTTAATTGCACTCAGTTTAATTAAATTTGTTTTACAGTGCAGTACATAAAAAATCCTATACAAATTTTTGTTATTATTCTGATTACTAAAATAGAAAATTTTAGATACAAAAATGCCAAGGGGTATCAACTCTATCAAAAAAGTATCAAAAAATCAAAAAAAAATCAAAAAAGTATCAAAAAATCAAAAAAAAAATCAAAAATCTAACAAAAAAATCAAAAATCTAACAAAAAAAATCAAAAATAACAAGAGTTCTAACCCCTTGAAAAATGCAATAAATAAAGATTTAATCAATTGATGATTTCCATGGTAATTTAAAGACTTTTATTTGATAAATGTTCATACTTTATTTTATTTGACAGCTCATTGGTTTGTTGACAATTTAATTTATAATGGCATTAAAAAGCATTTTAAGCTACTTTTTGGGTTATATTTAAAATCAAAAAAAAAATCAAGTGAACTTTCTTTAAAAATCAATGACAAAAACTACTTAGGTTTAAAATTTTCCAATATCTTTTTTTTTTGATTATTCTTATCTAAGTGCAAAATCTAATCTTTATTTTTATCATGTGAGTTATTTATTTGGTTATAAAACTTTTTATTAAATCTTCTGATAAAATAATTAAATTAAGAAAGAATTAAAATTTAAATCTAATAAATTTAATTCATTTATTTGCTTCAAATCAGAATTTATAAATTCAAAGAAGTTCAATGACATTTTATTACGAATTTTAGAATATTTTTTAATAAATTTTCTAATACTTCATAATATTTTTCTGTTATTAAGTACATTTTTCTAATTTTTATTCATTCTTGCACTTTTATTTTTGGACACTTATGTAACATCGACTTTGGAAAAATAATTTTTATTTTCTTTATTTTAAGTCGGCCCTGTTTAAGAATTTTTATTTTTGCTCAAAATTTAAGGTTTTTAAAAGAAATTTTAATTATTTGCTAAATTTTTTGTAATTTTTACCTTTAAATTTTTGACAAAAGTTTAGTAAAATTTAAAATTAAGTTCAAAGACATAAAAACTTTAATTGCCATAAAAAACTTGGAATATTTTTAACACAATTTTTTTTTCTAAACAAACTTTAAAAGTTACTGTGTATTTTAAATTATTTTGACAAGATAAATCAAAAATTTGAAATTCATAAAAAATTAAATTATTTTTAATTCTGTCCAACAGGCATCACTGGTTTTATTTTTTCATACATAAAATCCTGCTGCTTTCCATTACTCATCACATGCTTATTTTTTAAAAAATAAAAATGATCTCGTGCAAAATAATAAAGTTCATTTTCCATTTGCCAAATTTTTGACTCTTTTATTTTAGCCTCAGTTACTGGCAATGGGTCAACTTTGCCTTTTGTCCTTCTTAAATGTGATTTATTTGATTTTGTGAAATTTTCGAGAGCACCACGAAACATTCTTGGAAGTGAAAGTTCAAGCATTTCTACAAAATCTGTGAGTTCTTCTGTGAGACCGACCAGAAAATATTCTGAATGTAGAAAAATTTAAAATTTATATTTCAAAATGTTTTTGAAAATTTTAATTACTCACCATTGACTAAATTTCTTTTTGCCTGCTCTAAAGCCCATCGACTTCCAGGTTCAAAACATTCACTATGATGACCACAAAAGAATGGAATTTGTAGCCACATATTTTTTGGATCACAGTCTGGTTTTTTCTGCTTTACGCACTCATCGAATGTCATTGTATCGCCTGAGCGATGCCTTACTAAATGTGGACGATAATCATCGCCATATCGAAGGAAATAATAATAACTAACTAGTCGATCTAAAGGTTTACGAATTATATTTATATACAGAGGTTTTTGTGGTATTCCAAACCTGCAAAAACAACAAAAAGAAATGTTTTCTTAGAAATAGATTGTTGAAATATTTAATCTTTTAATTATTGGATATAAAAATTTAAAGTTTTGATAAAAAAAAGCTTTATTGGCAATTTTATTGAGGAATGAAATTATGTTGTTAGCCATAAAGAGGTTAGACCGATTGACTCTCTCTAATCGATTATATAAGTCGATAATTATTTTGCAATTGCTATCAGTTGTGTGGATAAAATTGAACGGTTTAGAACTCTTAAAAAAAAAGTTGAATTGAAAGTGAAAAAAAAAATTATCAAAATGGAAGACGAATTTGGAATGAAAAATTTAGTTTTAACGGTCAACAAACTTCAAGAAATTTTTGCTAAATTGACAATGCAAATTGACATTGATTTGCCGCAAATTGCAGTTGTTGGAATTCAATCAAGTGGAAAATCTTCTGTTTTAGAAAAATTTATTGCAAAGTAAGTCCAACTTTTGTTTTTCTATTTTATGTGTTAGATTTTAGAATGAAATAATATTTACAAAAATTTAGAATATGTCAAGCTTTTTTTTAAAAGGAAAATTTTGAAATTTTTTTAAATGTAGGGAATTAAATTTTGTCTTTCTTAGCAAAATTCTTTCGTATTTTTTTTGCATTTATAAAAAATTTAAAGTCAAAATTGAAATTAAAAATTAATTTTTGACTTAAATACAACAATTTTTAATTTTTTTGTTCATTTCTAAAATAGAATTTTTTAATCTAACATAAGTCATACGATACCACACCTAAATTTATTTATATCTTTCATAGGCCATAAATTTTTTTATTATAGTAATTAGATATGTGAAAGAATTTTATTAACCTTTTCTAATCGAAAGTTCAATAAATTTTTATTGTATATTAAAAAAATTTGATAACTTTTTACAGAGATTTTCTTCCACGTGGCTCAGGAATTGTCACGCGTCGTCCTTTAATTCTTCAATTAATCAACAATGAAGATGAATTTGCAAAGTTTGATCATTCACCAGAAATTTTTTACGATTTTTACAAAATTCAGAGAGAAATTGAAGCTGAGACAGAAAGAGTTGTTGGTGGATTAAAAGCTGTCTCAAGCATGCCAATTGTATTAAAAATATTTTCACCTAATGGTAAAAAAATTTCTTAAAAATCAAAATTTTTTATGAAAATTTTCTTTTTTAGTTTTAAATTTGACTCTTGTTGATTTGCCTGGAATAACAAAAGTGCCAATCGGCGATCAACCATCAGACATTGAAAATCAAGTTCGTGAGATGATTTTTGAGTATATCACAAAAGAAAATTGCTTAATTCTTGCTGTAACACCAGCAAATATTGACATTGCAAATTCAGAAGCTTTAAAATTAGCTCGTGAAGTTGATCCACTTGGAAAGCGAACAATTGGAGTCATCACAAAACTCGATTTAATGGACAGTGGCACTGATGCTGTTGACATTCTTGAAAATAAAATTTTTCCACTTGAACGTGGTTATGTTGGTGTCGTAAATCGTTCACAAAAAGATTTGGATGAAAAACTTGATATCAAAATTGCAGCTGAATTGGAAAATGAATATTTTGAAAATCATCCAGCTTATAAACATATGGCGCATCGAATGGGAACTGCTTATTTGCAAAAAGTTTTAAATAAACAGTTGGTTGAGCATATTTTTAAAACTTTACCAACATTGAGAGATCGATTGAGAAAATATTTGATGGGACTGGAAGATGAATATAATCATATTGAATCGACATCAAATGTTAAATTGATGAATGAGTAAGTTTTTAACAAACACTACTTGATGTACCTAAAATGCACTAATTTTCTAACTAAAATCCTTTTTAAAATTTTTCTCTTTCAATTTTATCAGAGTAATCAATCAATTAAAACAAGAATTTCGAAGTGAACTGGATGGTTATGGACAAAAAGAAGTAAGCATGAAAGGACTAACAACAGGAGCAACAATAAATGAAATTTTCAATATAAAACTTCAAAAAGAAACTTTTAACATGCATTCAGGAGGAAAAGACCTTCGTAGTGAAATTGGCATGACAATTCGAAATGTTACTGGAATGTATTCAAATATTTTCATTCCTGAAAAAGCTTTTGATCGTGTTGTGACTTATTTCATTGAAAAAATGAAGCCAGTAATCACAAAATATGTCGATGAAATCAGCATGATTTTACAGAATAATGTCAGAAAATATACCGACAAAATTAATCGTTATCCAAATTTAAGAGAAGAACTTCGCAAACTCGTCATAACTTACATTGTTGAACGTGAAGTTGTGTGCAAAGATCGACTCATTGAAATGGTCGATAGTGAAATGTCTTATATTAATAAAATTCATGAAGATTTCTGTGTTTTTGATGAAGCAAAGAAAATTGAAGAAGAAGATATTGTTGAGAAACAAGAAGAAAGATTTTTCATGCGTGGTTATATGCATGTTAGTGGTGGGCTAGTTTCTAGTGAGTACATTTTTTATTTGAATAATAATTTTTGAACTTTTGGCACAATTGAAAGAAAAAGTTTCAAATTTATGTATTTGTCATTTTAAAGGTTCAATCATTGCAGATTTTAAATAAAATTGAGACCTTGTTAGATTAATAATGCAAACTTCAAACTTTATTTTATGATTAAATATTTAAATTTTAAATTTTTAGGTGAACGTCGTTGGTTTGTTTTGACACCTGACATACTTTGTTGGTATAAAGATGAATCAGAAAGAGAAATGGAAGGACAAATTCCTTTGGGAAACTTAAAAATCAGTGACTTTAAGAAATCACAATTTAAATTGAGCGAAATTGAAGGAAAACCAATTTTTAAGGTAGGAAAGAATTGAGTTTTGAAAAAAAATTTGAGTTAAAAGAAAAATTTTTTTTGAAGAATTTTTTATAAAAAAAGGAATTTCAGAACAAAATTTCTTTAAATTGATTTCACTTTTGATATTGCTATAAAACTATGCCAATTTGTTCCCTTACAAAATTTTAGATCTTTTTTCTTATTAAATAAGAGAATTTACCAAAAAATTTCTCAATCAAAATTTGCTAAAAAAATTTTCTTTTCCAGGACTCAATGTCACTCAAACTAATCTGCAAATCACCAGAAGAAGCAAAGGAATGGATTGAAAATATGTCAAGAATTGGAATTTCTTATCAAAAGTCTTCAACTTTGCAACGTGGTGAATCAGGAGTCAATATTGACACAATTTCAATTTATGGTCCTGAAACACCTTTTTTGACAAGAAAAAATACAAACTTCAGCAGAAACAATTCTGTACCAAAAGAAACTTATGTAAAATTCATACAAATTATTGATGATCAAAATTTTCTAATTTTTTTTTTAAAATTATTTTAGGAGCCAGACAAACCAGTAAAACATTCAACAAAAGTTGATCAACAAGTTGACACGATCAAAAATTTGACAGAAAAATATTTGATGATTGTCATAAAAAATACAAAAGATCGTGTGCCAAAAATGATCACTTGGCTTTTAATCAACAATGTCAATAATTATATTGATAAAGATCTTGTGACACATTTTTATGAAAATGACATTGTGGTAAATTTTAAAATTAAATAGTTTTTAATCTTTTAATTAAAAATGACAATCAAATTGTTTGCATTTTTAGCGCATTTTTGGAACAACAATGCAGCTTATACATTCACTCTTGCTGTTCGGCTGGCTGTTCGGCTGTCCCTCTGAGATCTCGAAAACTATGATAGCTAGCGACTTACGGTTTTTTGCGTTAGATTTGTGCTAAAAAGTTAGTGCGGCGACGCTTATTTATATTTCTGTCACTAGTCATATAACTTGGGGAATTATGAATTAATTTTCCATATTCAAATTTGTAAACAAAATTTTTTCGCGAAGTTGACTGCGATCAAAAAAAATTTTCAGCTGGCGTAGCCAACTTCGCGTATTTTTGAATTTGATCGTTATTTTCAAATCACCGAAATTTATAAAGACGATTTCGAGAATTTTAATAGATCAAGATTATTAGCAGCAATTACATTACTCGAGTTTTCATAAAATATATTCTATATGAAAATGTAAACAAAACAAGAAATAGTTGCTGAATTCTTAATTGACTGCTATTTGCTACAACTTAAATTTCAATTATTTCATTCGAAACCATGAGTATTACAAATGAAATTTCCTATACATTTGAAATTTACTTTAACCAGTATATGCTATCGCATGAATCTGTTTTACAAACGCATCTAATATTTCTGTAATTGTAATAAACTCTGATCTAGGCACCAAAAATGGCTTAAGTACACCGATCTGCAACACGGGTACTTGGTCACTGGTTTTTGTAAAAATAATTTTTTAAATTGCAGGATCACGCAATGCAAAGACCACCATCAGAACAGGAAAGAATTGACAATGTTAAAACAATGTATAGTGCTTGCAAAGAAGCTCTTGACATTATTGGTAAGAGAAAAATTAAATTTTTTTTAGGGCTTATAAGTATATTCTTTTTTTAGACAAGGAATACGAAAGGATCACTGTTAAGTACTTTGATTAGTTTCAACAAATTAAAATCCACTATTTGAAAGTTTTAGTTTGCTAAGTTTTTAAAATTTTTAAAAAAACGAACAAAGGTTTACAATTTAAAATTATTTTTTAAAAACCAGCGTTTCACTTTTCTGTTTGTTGGCTTCATATTAAATTTATATCTAAACTTTCTTTCTTTTTTATATTCATGAGTTTAGATTTTTTTATCACCATATTTTGTTTATCAATATGATAAAAATAAACCAATTTTTCTATCAATAAAATAAATTTGTTTATCTAATTTTACCTTTCATTTTAACTTAGCAATAAAAAAATTATCACTACTCACTTAGAAAAATCCAAAAAAGCCAGATGACCATGATAGAAAGCAGGTTTCATTGCTGTCCATCCAGTGATATTTCTCACAAATTTCATCTGATTCGGCAATGACAACACATGATTATTGCCAGTGACATTAATATGCAGCACATGAAATTGATTTTTCTTGCATAAACCATAAGTTAAATTCACAAAACTTGTCGATGCCGTTTTTGGCACACGATTATAAATCACAACGAGATTCTCATCGAAATTGTGGGCGTTGTTGACATTACTGCTTTGAGTATTGAAAAGTGGAAGGAAATTATCTACAAAGAAGAAAATTTTGGAAAACTTTTATTGATTTTTAAGAAATTTTCTTTACCTTGTTTAATTATTCGCTCTTTAAAATTTAGTGATGACCAAATGTAAAAAAAAATTAAAACAAAACAAGATAAAATTAACAAAACGAGGAAAATTTTTCGATTTATCAGCAGCATGATTTGACTAAATTTTCTTTTATTTATTTTGAGCTGCCCTGAAAATATCTTGGTGCATTTCTTAAATTTTATCCTTAATTTTATTTAATAATTTTTGGAAAGTTTTTGAAAACTAAATATTTTGATTTTTGCACGACTTTTTTCCTTTCTCTTTTTGTTTTGTTTCACTTTCTGAAATGTTTCACAATAAAATTTTTTGACAGTCGGACAAAAAGTTTAAAATTTTTTTATTTTTTGTTTGACAGTTAAATTTTTTTTTCTAAAATTTGAAGTTTAAACAGAAAAGTTTGAATTGAAATGTCAATATGAGTTGTTTGCCTAAGTCCATTTTTATTTAACATAATCAATTTGAATAAACATAATTAGACAAAAAAAATTGGCCAATGTAAGTCATATGTTAAAAATTTAAGTTAAAATGAATATTTATTTTTAATTCCATTAAAGTAATAAAAGAACAAAATATTTTAATAAATCTTCAATTTTTTATTATTTTATTATTAAGATTTTCTTAAGAATTTTTATCTTGAATTATCATAATGTTTTATATTTTTATTTTTGTTTTCTTCTTTTATAAATATTTGAGATAAAAAACTTTAAAAGCCTAATTTAATTCCTAGGAAGGCAGACAGACCGTTATTCGTGCTTAATTGGAATTAAGTACCAAAAGTGCGCCAACTAACTTTGGCGCTCATTTTTGATATTTAATAAATTTAATTTTAATTTGTAATAAGATACAAAATTGATTATTTTTTAGTTTTAAAAATATTTCAATAAAACTGAAAGATATCAATGATAACGATAAATTTTATTTGAATATTGTTTTTGCAGAGTAAAAATTTTATTCAAAAAATAACAACCGAAAATTTTGTTTCTCTCTTCAGCGTTTTAAGTTTAACTCCAATTGATTCTAAAAATAATAAAAGTTTTATTTTAAATGTTTTTCAATTTATTGTTTCTTAACAAATTTTTCAAAAATAAATCTTTTAAATCATTTTTATGAAAATAATTTAATTGATTCATTTCTTTTCAACTTTTTGGCAAATGAAACTTTGAGCGCTTTGATTATTAAGTTGAAAGCAACCAATATTTCGAAATCTTAACAAACTTTTTGAGACTGCCATGCAATTGCCATTAAAATCAAACACATTTGGAAATCCTTGAGCCCAATCAATAGGATAACTAATTTTTTTGTTATTATGAACCCAATACCAAATATTTTGTGATATTGTTTCATTAAATATACCCATACCACCAACATGAGCCCAATCAGTTATTGCTATGAGCTTATCAAATAATGCAACTCCAATGAAAAGTTGTGCATTTTTATATTCAGCTTCTGTGTCAAATGCAGCAAGTTCATAACCAAATGATTTACATATTGTAAAAGCATCTTGCCAAACAGCAACAAAACTTCGTGGAACGAAGAAAGTTTTTTTGTAATTTGAACCAGCTAGATTAATTAGGAAAGTTAAATAAATAAACTGTTTTAAGTTTCCAAGTTTAGAAATTTTTAAATTGTTAATTATAAAAAAGAAATTTGCAGCAAAATTCCGAAACTAAAGTTTAAATGAAAAATTTTAGAAAATAATTTCAAATAATTAGCTTTAATTTTTTTAATAGAAAATTTCAGAACCTAAAGCTATTTCACTAAAAACTAATATTGGGTTTTAATTATTGACTGTTTCTAGTTAAGAAAATTTCTGTAAAATTTTAACTTACAAAAAGTTCCAATATTAACAAATGCAACATTAGTGCCTTTAGAACTCTGAAAGTTGCAGATAAAAATTACGAACAGAAATAAAAGTAAAATTGTTTTTCTCATTATGAAATGTAATTAAGAAATAAAATCTTATTATACATTTCAAGCGACTTTTATGGTGACTACTGATCATCAAAATAAGAGAATGAGATTAAAAATTGATATCATTTGTGAGAAGAAGAGAAAAACATTTTTAAAATAAAAGAGAGTAAACAATTTTAATTCAATTAGAAATAAAAACAAAAAGATATTTTTTCCTATAGTTTATTTCTTTTTTACTCAGTAAGATACAAAAGTTTTTAGAGACTGTGTATTTTTGTAAAAAACAAATTTTAAAATCATCATACCTAATTTGAAAATTTTATTAATATTTTCAACCGGATTTTCATTAAAATATAATAAAATGCACATCAAATATCATAATTTCATGATTTTGTAAGTTCACAACTTTTTAATTAAATTAATTATAAGAGATAATACAAATCTGGTTACAGATCTTTATAAACATAAAAAAATTTTTAATTAAAGTGCATAACAGAATTTTAGTCAATGAAAAACCTTTAAGAACAAAAATCAACTTCAAATAGACTTTTAAGAAAAAATTTTCATCATTGACGCTAGTATGAATCGCTTTAATTTTTAAACAAAAGTGTTAATCTTTAATAATAAATTATCAAATTGTTACACTAATGAAATCACACTACAGAATGAAATATTATCATCTTTTGTACTTAAAAGGAACGTAAATTTTAAAAAGCCCTTTTAAATATATCAAAACTTTTTGTTCTTTTAGAAAATTTATTGATAAAAATTTTCAAAACAAGTATGAAGGTTTGTTGGACTCTTCCATGGCAAATGAAATTTTTTTATAAAATTTCAATTTTCTTAATGTGAATCATAAATTGTGAATTAAAAGGAATTTTTGCTTCAAATAAGAACAGTCAGACATATAAATTTCATGGTAGGAAAAATTTTTTATTATTCTTGACGTCTTGGATAGAGAATAAACCGTGTTTTTGTTTTTACAAATCTGTGTCTTTGGTAAAGGAATTTTAAGAATTTTTAGAGTTATTTGCTTGGTAATAAGTCAATTTTATTTTGTCCCAAATCCACTTATGATACTTTTTCTTGAGGTTTAATGACTTTTTAGTGAAATTTTGTTTTGGTCCATATGATGTTATATTTTAACAAGCTATAAAACACCACTCTACGATTTTTTATTATTCAGTTATATCTGACCAAGCCTACTAACCAGTCATTTAAGAAAGGAAAGTCAAAAATATAAGCAAAAACATTTTAACTAAAGGATTTTATTTTTAATAAATTTATAAAATTTTAACAAAATCCAATCCAATTTTTCTTCCATTTTCACTAACATTTAAAATTTTACATTCAACTCGATCACCTAATTTTAAATTACATTTAAATTTACTTTTATGCAGTAATCCGTCTTGTTGAACTCCAATATCAATAAAAGCTCCAAAATCAACAATATTTCTTACAACTCCTTTGACAATTTGGTCAGTTTTTAGATCACTTAATTTTTGAATTCCTTGCTTGAAATCTGGTTTGAAATTTTTGTCTTCTCGATAATCATGATGAAGTGACTCATTTTTTAGTGTATTTAGAACATTTTCAAGCTGTAAAGAAAGAAATTTTTTAGAGATTTTTATAATAGCTGAAATTCACAAATTGATTTAAAAAAATTAAATTTTAATTCTTACCTTTTCTGAATCTTCATCAAATTTTTTAGCCAAAATTTCAACAGAATTTTTCTCACAATATTTTTCAATTTGTTTTACAAAATTTTTCTTTCCAAATTCGTCAATTTTTAGTTTGCAATCTTTTAAAATTTTCATTGTCACATCATAACTTTCAGGATGGATTGTTGTTGAATCTAAAATATTAATTTTATCGCATCCGGCAGTTTTTTTGTCAATTTTTAAAAATCCAATCATTTGTGTGTAAGTTTTTGGTCCAATTGATTTTACTTTTTTTAATTCTTCACGAGATTTAAAATTTCCATTTTTCTGTTTATGTTCTAAAATGCTTAAAGCTTTTTTTTCAGTCAATCCAGCAATATGTTTTAAAAGACTAACACTTGCACAATTAACATCAATTCCAACATAACTGACACATTCACTAACCACAGAATCGAGTGAAAAACTTAAAGATTTTTCATCAACATCATGTTGATACATTCCGACTCCTAAATGTTTTGGTTCAATTTTTACTAGCTCAGATAGTGGATCTAAAAGTCTTCGAGCAATTGAAACTGCACTGATTAAATTTGTGTCCATTTTTGGAAATTCTTTCTTTGCAATTTCACTGCAAGAATAAATTGAAGCTCCTTGTTCAGAAACTATGCAATATTCCACATAAGAAAGCTTAAATTTTTTAATTATTTTGTCCAAAAATGTTTCAGTTTCACGACATGCTGTGCCATTACCCAAAGCAATTAATTTACAGTCAAATTTCTTTAAAAGTTCAACAATAATTCTTTCACTTTCTTCAGAATTTTTTGTATGTGGATAAATTGTGTCAGTTGCCAAAACATCTCCTGTTTCAGAGATTAATGAAAGTTTACAGCCATGTTTAAAACCTGGATCAATTCCAAGAATCTTTCTTCCTTTTACTGGCATTGTTAAAAGTAAATTTTTAAGATTTTCAGCAAAACTTGTAATTGCAGCTTTTTCAGCTGATTTTTGAAGTTCAGATCGAAGTTGTCGAATTAAAAATGGTGAAATTCTTTTAGAAAAAGTTTCCTTAAAAGCTTCATCAAAAATTTTACTGCGATTGCCAAAATCGACTCCTTTTTTGAGTAAAAGATTTTTTGAGAATTTTTCAAGAGTTCTTTCAAATCTTGGATCAAATGTGAAAGATAATTTAAGAATTTTTAAACTTTCGCCACGAAACAAAGCAAGAATTTGATGTGGTTTTAAATTGTTGCAAGAATGACAAGAAAAATCGAGATAATTTTGAAATTTGTAGGAATTTTCTTGATTTTTTCCATCTTTTGTTGCTTTTGATTCAAGTTTTATGTTGAATTTGTCTTTTAAATTTCGAATTTCTTCTACAATTTCTTTGTTTTTGGCAATTTTATGGACAATTATGTCTTTGATTCCTTTGAGAATTTCATTGGAATTTTTTAATCCTTCAACTTTTGGGTTTATAAATTCTTTAAAATTTACAAAATTTTTTCCTTCTAAAATTTCTTCTGCTGTTTTTCCAAGTCCTAGTTCAATGGCTTTTTCATAAAGTGTTCTTTTGCCTTCACTTTTATAAAGCGACTTAAAAAATTCAAGTTCTTCAAATGATTTTATAGCTTTTAAGTCTTCTTTTAAATCTTCTTTAATTTCCTGCTTTTTCTCAAGAGTTTTAATGAAATTTTGAACTTTTGATTGAAGATCGCGAACTGATGCAAGTGTGACTTGAACATCTCGAAGTTTTTCTGGTGATGTGTCTTGAATTAATTTTCTACGATAACGACAGAGAAAAGGAATTGTATTTTCATTGTCGAGTAATTCAATAAGTGTTTTTGTAAGATTTAAATCGAGTTTTTCTTTTTCAGCTACTATTTCGTAGTCCTTCCATAAGTTTAGGTTGTTTGATGAACTAAAAAGAAAAATTGAAAAAAATTAAATTAGAAAAATGAGAGTTTCATTTCTTCAATGTAGAGAATATTTCAAAAGATGAAAAAGTTTTAAAAGTCAAAAAGTTTTTGATAGTTCCAAAAAAATTTAGATTTTTAAAAATTTCCTAATGATTTTTTGGTTTTTACTTCCAATAATTCTTACAACATAAAAGTTTAATATACTTACTCGGACTTAACTTTCTTTGGTTTCTTTTCAACATTTTCTTCAACTTCATCAGCAATTGCTTTTCTTTTTCTTGAAGCCATGACTTTTTTTTAATTTTAATTAATAATTTTATAAAATATAAAAAGTTTATTTAAAATTTTTTGTCTGTTTAGTTTTTTTTGAGAAATTTTTTGTTTTAAACCGTTGTTTAATCTTTTGTTTCTTCGTTGATTTTTTGACAACAACTAAATTTTTTTTTACTCGAGCTGTTTTTTTATAAATAAAATAATTTACACAAATTCAGGTAAATCAAAAACGAAAAATCTCAAAACAAAAATATTTCAATGCCGGTTTGTTATTGTTTACTTTTTTGCACAGAAAATAACAGAGGTTTTCATTTTAAAGATTTTTTGTCGAATAACGTATTTGATTTTCTTTGACGGTTAGAAAAAATCTTGTATAAATAATAACTATGATAATTCAAAAATAAAAGACTTCACATTTCTTAATTCTTTTGATAAAATATAATAAAATTTTCAATCTTTTCTTTTTGGATTATAAATTTTTAGCGCATTTTTACAAAAAAATACGCTATTAGGCTCACGCTGGCTGGCTGGCTGGCTGGCTGGGTCAGTCATAACTCGACAACGGTAAGCCGTGGAGAAATGGTTGATAGCTTGTTAGAAAGGTCTTGACGTGTAGGTAAGCCATCAAAAGAGTTTTTTGGGTAAGTGTTGACCCAAGAGTGGTCCACCACATGCATGTCCATCACATGGACCAAAAAAATTTTTTTCACCAAAAAGTCTTAAAATGTCATGAAACGTCTAGAAAACATGTCAGAAATTTTTTTAAAAAAAAACGACTTTCAGTCAAGAAAATAGTACTAAAAACATGAGAAATTTCGTTACCAAACACTGATCTGTTAGGCAAAAATGCGCTCTAATCGTCCGACCATCCGCGTCGAGATTGATATATTTTTTATTTTTACAGTGATAATTCGAAAATAAACTTTAAAATTCTTTCTTTCACATGAATGATGTGCATTTTTTAATTTATCAACACTTTGACACATAAAAGCTCATTCATAACAATCAACATCAGCAAAATAGCCTGGTGCTTCGAGTTATTTTGATGCTATTGCAAGACAATGTTGACGAAATTAGGTTCAGTTTCAGTTAGAAATTTATACCAATTCATTTTGTATCTTTTTTTATTTATTTTATTCTTCAATTATAAATAGTTGAATATTACATATGAAATTTCAATAAATTAGAATTTAATTCTACTCTATTTTATTTGATGTCAATAAGAATATTTCAAATCATACTTTTTGCTAATCTGTCTAAAGTATTTTAAAATAAAAAGTTTAAAGTTACTCAAAAATTTCTATTTTCAAATTCAAAATCATTCAATGGTGATGATTTTTTTACCTATAATTTTAGAATGTTTGTGGCAACACAAATAGATCATGGCAATATTGATGGAAGTAAAAAAACAAATCAGAGGCAAAGCAATGAACACAAATTGCTGCATCAAGCTTTTTTCAAGACTCACAATTTGTTGGCTCGTTTCGTTTTTGAGATTAGTCAAATTATGACTGATTTCTGTTTTGAATTCCTCGTGTTTTCCGTCATTTTTAGTCATAGAATTTTTATCTTCTTGCTTTAGAGTTTCTTTTTCATTCGTGATATTTTTGGCAATTGATTCAATTTTGTGATTCACATTTATCTCAACCCTTTGAATTTTTTCATTTTGCTCATTATAATTTGCCTTCAAGCTTTGAATTTTGTCAATCATATTTTTTGCAATCAATTCAATTTTTCGATTCATATCTGAATCAGATTTTTGAAGTTTTTCGTCCTGTGTTTTCGCCATGTTTTCCATTTTAGATTCCATGTTTATAATTTTTGATGATTTTTCATTGAGTTGGTTTTCGATTGATTTGAAATTATTATTGATTGTTTCATTGAGAGTTTGTAATTGTTTGGAAACAAGAAGAATATCTGGCAAACATTTTTCCTTGACTTCTTTTATCAACTCAAGTACTCCTGTTCTGTCTTTCTTGTATTTATTTAAACATTGATTTTCACCGAAATGAAGATATTCAAGTTGATTTAAATGATCAAAAACTGTTGGATAAATTTGACTTATTTTATTATTCTTTAACCAAATAACTTGCAATTGTGTGTTGAACTTAAAAAGATCTTTTTCAAGATACTCGATGTCATTTCCCTCTAAATCAAAGTTTCTTAACTTTGAATATTGTTCAAGATCTTTTTGATGAATTTCTTTTATGCGTTCATAACGGATACACATTAAAATGAGATTTGGAAATATTTTGCTTAGTCCATATGGTATATAATGAATAATTTTTGAACGTGAGTAAAATCCTTGAACATTTTCATGATTCATTGATGAATTGTAATGAGTTCCATTGGCTGATGTGATGACAGTATTAGTTGAAGTTATTGATGGGTCAATATTGAGATTGCACTGATAAACTGAACCAATTACTTGAAAGTTTCCTGAATTTTCAAATTTACAATTGATCACAACTGAAGACGCAAAAGGTATCAAAAGCAAAAGAAATCTGTGAATAAGAGAAAAATAAATAATAAAAATTTATATTACTCATTTTTGAACACTCAATATACCTCAAAAATTTCATTTTAAACTTGAATATTCAAACCAACTTTCTACGTCGAAATAAAATATTATAATAAATTTAAAATCAAGTTAAATAAATAATAAATACTTGTAACAAGTAAACAATGAGAATTTAAATTAATCATGATTTTATCATTTGTTGTGTCAGAACTTTTATAAATAAATTAAATCATGAAGATTTATAAACTCCACCAATTTTTTTCTCTTTAACACAGATTAAAAGCCAAAATAATTTTGAGAGTGAGATTAATTTTGATTATTAAATTTTAGATTAGAATTTGACAGACAAAAATGTTTAAAAATTTATTTATTTTAAAGCCTAAAATTCAATTGAAATTTGTTAAAAATTTTCATATCAATGACACAAATATCATAAAAACAAAAGTTGATAGAAATTCATCAGAATTTAAGGTAAAAATTTAAATTAAAATAAAATTCATAAAGTAATTTCTAAAATCTTATCAACAAAAATTCGTTAGAATGAAAAAGAAAACAAAATTTGAGAGAATAAAGAGAGAATTTTTTATTTTATGAGAGTAAAAATTTCATAAACAGAGAAAAAAATAAAACTTTTTATTCTTTTTAGGAAAATTTTGCCTCACTTCAATCACTTGTAGATGAACTCAATGAAATTACTCAAAAAACTCTCACACCTGATCTAGCAGCCATCAAGAAAAGCCAAGCAAGCAAAAAGCTCCTCGTTCGTGATCGAGTCAATCGTCTTCTCGATCCAGGCACAGCATTTCTTGAACTTTCTCAACTTGCAGCTTACAATCTTTATGGAAAAGAAGACATAAAGTCAGCTGGATTTATAACTGGCATTGGAAAAGTATGTGGTCAACTTACAATGATAACTGCAAATGATTCTTCAATTAAAGGCGGTTCAATGTATCCAGTCACAGTCAAAAAGCATTTAAGAGCTCAAGAAATTGCTCAAGAAAATCGACTGCCATGCATTTATTTAGTTGATTCTGCAGGAGCAAATTTAATGCGTCAAGCTGAATTTTTTGTCGAAGGTGGACGAATTTTTTATAATCAAGCTGTGATGTCATCAATGGGAATTCCTCAAGTTGTTGTTGTTATGGGAAGTTGTACAGCTGGCGGTGCTTATGTGCCGACAATGTCTGATGAAAATATTATTGTGAAAGAACAAGGAACACTTTTCCTTGGTGGTCCACCTTTAGTTAAAGCTGCATTAGGTGAAATTGTAACAGCTGAAGAATTAGGTGGTGCTGACTTGCATTGCAGGTATGAATTACTAGAATTGAAAAATTTTACTTTAACAATTTTTAAAATTAATCAAAATTTCCTTTTTAGAGTCTCAGGATGTTCAGATCATTATGCTCTTGATGATGAGCATGCTCTTTATATGGCAAGACAAATTATGGCAAATTTAAATAAAAAAACAACAAATAATTACAATGATAACTTAAAATTCAACTATCGACTTAAAGAACCTTCAGTTGAAATTGAAGAACCACTTTATGATCCAACAGAACTTTATGGAATTGTCAATTCGTCATTAACTAAAAATTTTGACATTCGTGAAGTAATTGCAAGAATTGTTGATGGTTCAAAATTCCAAGAATTTAAGAAATTTTATGGTGATACTTTAGTTTGTGGTTTTGCAAAGCTTTATGGAACGACAATTGGAATTGTTGGCAATAATGGTGTTCTTTTTAGTGAGTCAGCACTTAAAGGAGCTCACTTTATTCAACTCTGTTCACAACGTGGAATTCCCTTGCTTTTTCTTCAAAATATCACTGGTTTTATGGTCGGACGTGAAGCAGAATCACAAGGGATTGCAAAGAATGGAGCTAAAATGGTCAATGCTGTTGCAACAGCTCGTGTGCCAAAGTTGACTGTTATTGTTGGTGGCTCTTATGGTGCTGGTAATTATGGAATGTGTGGACGAGCTTACAGCCCGAGATTCCTTTATATGTGGCCAAATTCAAGAATTTCAGTAATGGGTGGAGCTCAAGCAGCTGGTGTAATTGCACAAATAACCAAAGATCAATTTAAAAGATCAGGCAAGGAATGGACAAAAGAAATTGAAGATAAAATTAAAGAACCTTTGATAAAGCAATTTGAGGCAGAAAGTTCAGCTTATTACAGTACAGCAAGATTATGGGATGATGGAATTATTGATCCAAAAGACACAAGAAAGGTTTTAGGTTTATCATTGGCTGCTGCTTTGAATGCTCCAATTGAGGAAAGCAAACATGGAGTTTTTAGAATGTAAATAAAAAATTCATGGTAAAATTTAAAATTTGGTAAAAAGTTTAAGTAAATTAATTGAAAAAATTCAAGGTTTAAAAATAAAAAGTTACAAATATTCCACTAATGTTCAGAAAATACCAAGGCCTGAGAACTTTTTGATTTCTGTGGGATATTTGAAAATTAAAGTTTACTTTATTATTTCTACTCAATATAAGTTTAATTGAACAGATTTAAACATTTATTTATTTGATTTTATTGAGAAATGCTTGATTTAAAAATCACAAACATCAAAAAATCAAATTTGATTTCATACAAATCAAAATGAAATCAAAAATCAAAGAGTTCTCAGGCCTTGGAAAATACAAAGAAAATTAAACATTTTTAAAGAATTTTAAGAACAAAAAATAAAAAATAAAAGACAAAAATCGATTTTTTAAAAAATGATGCAATCCAAATAATTTTTTTTCTTTACTTTTCAAGAGAATTCCAGCAATTAATGTGACAAAATTGATCAATTTTGAAGATTTTAGTTCATATTTTACAACTCATTTTGTTTGCATTCTTAAAAATGATGAAACATAATACTTCTTTAGTCACTTATCAAAAATGTATGTGTAAATATAGTCACAATTATACATAAAAAAATTTTAAACTTGAATTATATTTTAAATATAAAGTTAGTCATTTCAAGTAAATCATAATTTATGATTAAATGCTCAAATATGTGAATAATTTTAAAAACTCAAAAACCACAATAATAATATGTGAATTAATGATGATTTATAAATTTTAATAGTCATAAAATATGTGACTAAATATTTTTATTGACTGTTTTAAAAAGTACAAGTTATAAATTTTTACCCTTTAATCAATAAACAATAAAAAAACTCAGAAAATTGACACTGAAAACTCAGAAAATTTTCTTAATTGCAATTTTTATTCAAGGAATATTTTCACGTTTAATTTTATGCGCTGTTGCTTATGTTTTGACAATGCTTAATGAGTTGAATATGAGAATTAACTTTGGAACCTATACAACGCCTATGTTAAGCCAAAAAACTCTTCCTTTGAAAATCAATTAATTTTAATCAATACAAAAAATTCAATTTCTTAAATTGTTGGAAAATTTTAAATAAAAGAAAATTTTAAAAATTCAATGAAAAAATTGATAGTCAAAGTTTTTGGAATTTTCTAGTGGAATAAAGAAATTTTTAAGAGAAATTCAAATGCTGCTTATTCAATGTAAGCTATTCCAACGTATTTTAAACAGTAATGTTTTAAATTATGTATGAAATATTTTGTTTCAAATTGTAGCAATATTTTGTCATCAATCTGGAATAGAAAGTTTATATAATTGTATTTGTAATTGAATTTTCTTACAGTTATTTGAATTGTTTGTTTTTGTTTGACTTGGAAAATGATAAAAAAATTTAATTTTTTCTTTTGATTTTTCTTTTATTTCAAAAGCACATGTAGGATTATTTTAATGTTTATTAATACAAAGTTTTGTCATTTTTGATCTTCTTTTTTATAAAGCAAAAATTTTCCTTTTTTTTGAGACTTCTTAAAACAAGGACAAATATTTTAATGAATTGAGGCGCGGTAAATAGAAATCTAATAAATCCAATATAATCTCATTGGGCGTAAGAAATTTATTTTTAATTTGTCCTAATTGTTATTTGGTCTTAGTCTCAAAACTGTCAAACGTACTTTTAAAATTTAATTTTATCAAAAACATTCTTAGAAAATTCTATTATTTTGTAAGGCAATTTTTTAATAACATTAAATAATCATAATTTTTTTAACAAAGTCTATATTTTTTCACATAGTTTTTATAAAAATATGTAATTGCATTTATTTTTTGTCATAAGCATAAATATTTTAAATTAATAATTAAAGGCATAATAATAATGACCAATGTTAGAGATTTTTTTATTTAATTTACAACTAACTGATCAAATCAAATTTCAAGCAAAAATTAACTAAAATTAAAATAAATCATTTTTATTAATTCTAGTCATTTGTAAAGCACTTTCAGGTTATGATCAATAATAATTATGAGTAAAATGAAAATTCAATTATTTTCGTTCATAATTTTTAAAAATTTTTTCATTCTTTTTGTTTTTAATTTTTCTTTATGATGAAAATTAATTAAAACTTCAGTTTAGTGTCGTAAGAAATTACAAGACACAATAAAGGCAAGGCTATCAAATAAAAAGGTAAAAATAAATTATTACCACTGTTCTTGTGTGTTGTTTCTACAGGCTTGGAAGTGGTAGCATTTGAATTTGGTGGAGTATTTGTTATCGGCACCTTTGAAGAATCTGATGGTGTTGAAGAATCTGATGGTTTTGAAGAATCTGATGGTGATGAAGAATCTGATGGTGATGAAGGATCTGTTGATTCAGAAGTAACATCCGTAAAGAAAACAAACAAGATGACAAGAAGAAGAGCTCTGTAAAAGTAAAAAAAATTGTATATTTGTAAATTTTAAGTCTTTCTGCGAAATAAGTAAATAAATTTTAGAAAAAAATGCAATCAAATGCACATTTTTATTAAAAAACTAATTTACTAAAAATTTATTTTTCTTACCCTACAAACTTCATTTTTTTATTTTATATTTTTTTTTTCAAAAATTTCGACTTTACAAGATGAAATTTAAAATCACAATGAAAATAAAATAATTAGGCACTCATTTTTATACTACTAGAATTATTTAGTCATAACCATATGAAAGCTATCATTAATTTTTAAATCATAAAACAATGAGCAATTAATGTTTAAAACTTAATACTCAGAACAATGATTTAAGCATGATTATTCATAAAATTAATTAAAAATTTATTAAATCTTTACATCAAAAAAGTAGTAATTAGAACATTTTAATCAGTCATTGGTCAACATTTATCTTGACCTAGTTTGACAAATTTTTAACTCACAATATTATTCATTGGAATTTGTTTGTGGTTTCTCATCCTGTTTAATCATTATAATACTTTTCATATTTATGGTTACTGCTTTTAACTAGCTTAATCTAAAATAAATTTAAATCATTTAAATTTGATTCATTTCCGCAACTTTATTCATCAAATTTTATTTCAATGACTTAAAATATGAAAAAATACTTTTGTTTCTTTTTAAGATTTCTTTATTTTTCTTGACATCTAAATAAAAAAACCGGAAATGATTTTAAATTTAAAACAACTTGGTTTTTTAAAAAATTATTTTAAATTTTCAAATTCTTGATCAATTTTCCTCTTCATTTCAATCATGTTTCTCAATTTTTCAGGTTGTTTTGCCAAATTTTCATCTAAACTTTTGAATGGAAAAATTTTGGTTTTTATATTTTCAAAAGCTTTTTCTCTCAATTTGTCATGATTGAATCGATTGGCAATTACCAAAATTTCAAAAGAATTTGACTCATCAATATTTTCAATTAATATTTCAGCAACGGCTTTTATTAAAGTATGAATTTTGAGTCGATTAGCAGCAACAAAAAGTTCAATAAGATTTGCATTTTCAGGTATTTCATTAGTGCAGATAAAATCGAAAACATTTTGAAAAGTTTTCTCTGAAGTATCTTCAAGTTTGAATTCTTTAGCTTCCGGATAGTCTCTGAAAATTTCAGCCAATCTCGTACTTTGTGATGCAAAAAGAATTTTGTCAATTTTAAATGAAGTTTTTCCAACATTTATTGTAAATTCTTTGAAGGAACTTTCAGCAACAACAATTTCCATTAGCAAATTAAGCCTCAAATTTTCTTCTTTCAATTTTTCAATGTCAATTGACATTTTTTCAATTTTTTCTTCTAATTTTTGAATTTTATTTGTCTCATCAGATTTTGGTTTACATTTATCTTTAATTTCTTTTTTAATTTCGCTCAATGTGTTGCTTTTAATGCCAGCATCATACCATAAGTCAATATTAACATTTCCACGAAAATCCAAATGTTTCAATTTCGTTAATCCATCAATAATTTCTGGCTCAATTTCTTTAATTTCGTTGTTTTTAAATGAAATATGCCAAAGGTCTTTTAAGTCTCTAAAAATGTCACCCTTGAGACATTTTAGTCCACAATTTTCAATACGAAAATAAACCAAATTTTTCCATTTTCTAAAATCTTCACGTGAAATTTTCTCAAGTTTGGAGCAATCAATTCTTAAACTGATTATATTAGGGAAAAAGTCTTGAAGATTTCTTGGAAAATTGATAAAATTGCAATCACTAAAATCGAGCCATTTTACATCTTTGTTTGTTTTTCCATCAACATGTGAACCTTTTATGATTATTTGACCTTCTGTTAGTTTTTGCTTGTCAATATGACATCGATAATGTCCGTACATATAATCAAAATTGCATTTAATTTCTGACATTTTTACCTTTTCACTTTAAATTCTTTTTATCGACTAAGGAAATTAGTAAAAAAAGTTTTTGTTTTTCTTTATCTTATCTTTTTCTTTTGTATTTTAAAAGTACATAAAGAAAGCAATATTGATAAAATTTTATAATGATTTAGACAGATATTTGAGCATTCTGATGTAATTAAGATTTTTTATCAATATATTGTTTATTTTTAATGAAAGGACTTTATTTTGATGTAATTAGTGATGTTTTATATTTTTGACCACGTGTGGATTATGATGATAAATATTTTAAATATTTGTTGTATGCAAAATGAAAAGAATTTTATAACAAAATTAATTAGAAAGCATCAAATAATTGAAAATAAAATTATTAAGTCATCATTATTTATAAAATATTTAAACCAATGAACGTTTTTCACGGTAATATCTTTTTTTATATTTTACTGTAATTTTTCTATTGTTCAATAAATTGTTAATTAAAATAATTTTATAAAATGTCTTTTGGTAAATTTAATATTAATATTTTTCGAATGATAATTTATGAATGGTCTAATAAAGACAAAATTGTTTTAAGATGTTTTTTATTAATTAATTACAAAATTTTCTTTCAATCCTTAATTTTAATGATTGTCAACTTTGCTTGATTGCGACAGTTTAAATAAATTATATTATTTTTTCAGAGAGGTAAAAAAATCAGTAATATTAACCGTCAGTGACGTGTTAAAAGCGCATTTTTCCGCAACAGATTAATTTTGTTTCAAAAAAAACTTTTTACGGCCTTTTTGAAGTCTGTACAATTTAAAACATACACTTGGGTCTAAATATCCAAAAACTACTTCTGAAATGTTTTCTCGACGTTTTATGACATTTTAAGACTTTTTAGTGAAATTTTTGGTCCATGTGATGGACATCCACCACATGCATGCCCTTGGGTCAACACCAATCTAAAAACTTTTTATGCCATCTTATTGTACGCTTCAAGACCTTTCCAACGAGTATAAATATGCCTATATTTGGAAAATTTCGATATTTTGGTCCATGATGCACCTGTGCGGCACATGCATAGACTTGGAATAAATTGTCCAAAAATCATTTTTGACATGTTTATTCGATGTTTTATGATATTATAAGACTTTTTGGTGAAAAAAAGTTTTTGGTTCATGTGGTGGACGTCCACCATATGCATGTCATAGCTCGGCATGGAGAACGAATCTCGCGGAAAGCTTCCGTTACACCGGTCTCATAGTCAGAACCAACAGATTGGTGCAAAAAGTTTGGTAAAAAAAACCGTTTTTTGAAAGACTAGTTACGGAGACAGACGGACAGACAGACGGACAGAAAAAGTGGGGACAATAGCGCCTTTTTTCTAAATCTGATGGAAAATGCGCTAAAAAAACAAACGAAAGGTGTAAAACGATAAAGAAAAATTTCTGAATCATTGGTTTATGAATTGTTTATTTGTTTTTGTTTCGCGATTATTAATTTTTGACTCATTTTATCATATTATTCACTAGATTTTTCATAAGTATTTTCATTCTGTTTGTTTATAATATTTGTCACAGAGTTGGAAAAGTAACTACCTACTTTTCATATAAAAATCTACTTTCTACTTTTATTTTAAATGAAAAGTAAATCTACTTTTCCAACTCTGATTTGTCATATTAATGATTTTGGTTTTCATATGACTGTTGATATCTTTAAAACTATTGCTGCACAATTGCTAAAAAAATAAAAATCCTATAAAAATATTAAACACATTGATTTCAAAAGGTGAATTCTATCAATAAAATCCATCAAATCATCAAAAAAATTTTGATATTTTCATAAAAAATTTTTGGTTTTTAATGGTTACTCTGTTTTAGTTCTCACCCCTTGATTAATTTAGAAAAATTTTTTTAAACTTTTATAATAAAGAAAAGATTTCAATTTATCATTAAATAAATTTAATTACAATACATAAATAAATATAAATTTTTTATTAAATTTTGCATATTAAAACAAATAGTCATGTGGTCCAATAAATAGTTAGCATTGATAAAGTTTTTTGAATATTGTAAAAGCTGCATAATATTTTTATATTTTATTCCGTCAGAAAAGTTTATTTATGCCTTGCAGATGCCAATAACACCACAGCTAATTCTTCCACCAGAGTTACCGTCGGATTTTGATTGTTCATTGGACCCAAGTCCCAAATCGTCGGCATTTACATGTACAACCAACGTGCGACCAATAATATTCGAGTTTCCATGCAGAGAAATCATTCGATCTGTTATGTCAATTTTTGCAATTCCATTTTCTTCAGCTTTAATATTTCCCAAATCACCAACCTAGAGAGATTTAAATTTAATTAAAAATTAAGAACTTTTGAAAATAAAAATTTTTAAATTTACATGACGATTGTCATCAAGAGTTCCTCCATGTTGTTTGTTGTATGGATTGAAATGCTGTCCGGCAGACATACATCCGTTGGTAATGTCACCATATTCATGGATATGAAAACCTAAACATATCAAAAATCAAAATTTTTTAAAATTTGAAACTTTTGAATATTTTATTGAGAGCATAAAATTTTTTAACATACCATGCAAGCCAGGTTTTAAACCTTTGATTTCACCAGTGATATGAACGGGACCCTTCTTTGACTCGAAAATAATAAAAATTGTTTTTATATCAATGAGTAATCATTTCATATTTGTTATCATGCGTAATTTATAATTTTTCCAGAACACAAATTTTTTACCGGTAATGGAAAAATACAAGAAATTTAAGATAATTTCAAACTTACAGCTTGTTCAAAGTAGCAAGTTCCTTCAGCTTCACCAATCATGACACAAACAGCTCTTGTAACTGGATGATCTTTTTCAATATCTAATGCTTTTTTTAACTTATCCATTATGGAATGTATAAAAATTAAGAGCTCTTATGAAATACTTGTGAATGCTTTGATCGTTTGAATTTGAATGAAAATAAATTGATAAGAAATTATGACATCTATCGGAAAGAAAAATATTTAATGAAAAATTATTTGAATTTTTAACGGTATGAACTAAAATTTTTGGTTGCGAAAAAATTAGTCTAAATAAGAACATAGTTCTAAATTTTTCTATGTTAACTTTTTTTAGTTAATAAACATTCTGCTGCAGTGATTTATTTGTAACTTACTTTATTTATCTTGATTTCTTTGTTTTGATTCTACTGGATCTTTACTCTTTTTTTCTCCTCTGCAACTCTAAACTAATCCTGCTTTCCAGTTTGAAACCTATATATGTTAGTTCGCGACTCGGGATTTGTGCCTACAACAATGGCGTTTATAAGCACACACAGTTAGTAAACGCGAAATTTATTTGGGAAGAAGAAAAAAGAAAATATGTAACCAAAAAAATGAAACTTCGCTTACCTCGCAAGCCAATTTCTTCAATACACAAATTATAGAAATTACAAGTTCAATTGAATAAATTTGTAAAATTGTTCCTGGGTGGATCAGGAACTGAGACTTCACAGTTGTAAATTTTAATGGCGGCTAACAACAACGAATAAAAATTTAATTTTGATTTTCAGCTTAATCCAATCTTTATTTTGGAAAACCTCAATTGCCACTAATCAATTATTTACACTACATCAGGAAAATTAAAAGATTATATAATATAATTCAATAACTTTCAGTTTATGTGAAATTTTCAACTTTCCATCTCTTTATAGTTTAATTATTTTTAACTTTTTGGAAAACTACGTTGAAGGTTGGTTTGATACAGATTTAAGTGCAACGTTTTTAAGATATGTAGAAACAAAAGATAATGTGGTCTTCTATTCTGGCTTGCATGCTCATTATGTGACAAATTTGAAGAAAAATGATGGATTCCTTTGTTGATGGTCATCCAGTATATCGCTGCATCTTTTATTACGATATTTTGGTACTTTTAAATGATTTGGAAGAATTTAGAGAAATTGGCAGTTTTACAATGCATCATGTGAAATGTTATGAGACAAATGCTTCAAATGTAATTGATCTGATGAGCAACAGTGATGAAGAAAAAGAAATTGAAACGATTGATCTCGTTAGCGATTATAGTAATGCGGAAAATGAGTCTGTAGATGTTGATCAAGGAGAAAATGAATCTGGTCAAGAAGTTGAAAAATATCACCCAGATGCAATTTGGGCATCATCGATTGAAAAAAAACCGGTTTTTTCGTTAGACAACTCACTAACTTAAGTCTAGTTCCATCATAAAAAAAACTTTTTTTCAATCGGATTGCGGTGATTGAAAACTCTAAACAATACCTCGAAACGGTTTTCGATTTATATTTTTTGAGCTTCCCATTTAAAAGTTATGAGAACATGTTTGTTTAAAAGAGTCAATTTTAGGCATTTTTTCCGATTTTTTGACTTTATTCGTGTACCAAAACAAAACCTGATGACTGCATGTCATAATTTTTATTACCAACTATTTGAGACTAATAAAATTACAAAAAAAAGTCGAAATTGATCAAGCACAAAAAAAAAGCTTTATGACTCAAAAAGTAAAACCATAGTTCATACTTTATAAAAATATTTTGTAAATTTCAACAACCTGGCCCACTGTGAGATCTTTGATTTATTGTTGAATTCTACCAGAATTAAAGTAAGCAACGATAACTCCACTATAAGAGCAGATAAGAGTTTAAGTTGGCATTCTGCCAGACTTTGAGATGTCCGCCGATAGCTTAGTGGTAAGAGCATCTGACCGGAATTCAGAGAACGCGGGTTCGAATCCCGGTCGGACAAGACATGTCAAAATGTCTCTTTTTCTGCTCGGTTTCTAATATTTATATTTAATATAAATAAATAATAAAATGAACAAAAAATATATTTTACAAAACATATTTAACAAAATTTCCAAATAAACAATAAGACTTTATTTTAAATCAAACAATCTTAATCACTTTCATAGCCAGAATCTACTACAGAAGGCATATGCATCACAGCACCTTCAAATGAAAGGGATTAATACATAAAGAATCTAAAGGACAGCCAGCACGAGCATCTAATGAAATAAAATTAAATTGATACTTACAAAAACAATAGAATGACCGTTAGAGGCGAACTCTTCACAAATTAAACAGTCTACATTTTCTGCGTGCACATGTCGCAACGCTTCAATAATTTCCCCATATGCTTGGATGTTACGTATAATTAAAATATTCTCCCAACGTTGTTCAATGGCATTATCAATAAAGTCCCGTCTTGCTCTTTGATAGAGCCGGATGGCACACAATTTTGCATTCAAATCTCTATGTATGTTACGCTGCATCTACAGAAAAAAAAGAAACATCCAGTTAAGGAATCCAACATTCAGTGCACTGGATGTAAGATTTTTTGAAAATCAAGCTTTATGAAAATTGAATTTTTTGATATACTTACTATTTAATTAATTAAAATCCAAAAAAACTGTAGCGCAGAGAACGATCTACCTGTAATGAAAAGGATGATTAGGTTATAAGATTTTATCAAAGTATGATGTTTGTACTTATTTAAGCATAATTTTCATCTTAATTCATGGTTTTTGTGATTAATTTTATCATTACTTACTTTCTATGACTAAAACTTGATGATAATCACAATAATTTTAAGAAATTTCTCGATTTTAAAGAAACAAAAACTTTTACATGCAATGATGCGAAAAATGATGCGAAATTTTGAAAAACTATCGTTAAAAAACCAAGAAATGCCTTGTTACAGTATGGGGACATTTGATTAGCACATTTTTAAATTTCTCAATAATTTTTGATACAGAACAGCTAAAGACATGGTTCAAAGACCAAAATGCATTAGAATTTCAAGAGACATCTACGATTTCAACATTTTGTAGCTATTTTGTCATTTACTGTGACTTTTGCTCGATTTTCTAAAAGCATACGTTATTTTTTTACATAAAAATCCTCATTTTGAAATTTAAGATGATGTAACTTTTGACAAAATAAGGCTAGGATCTTGAAACTTCACAGTAATATTGTACATATTTAGCTTAATACCTGAGCGGAGTTTCAGATTTTTTGGCTGAACGGATTTTGAATTATGTTGAGTGCAAAATTCGGATATTTTAAAAAAATTTGGACTTATTCAAAAAATAAATTCAAGAAACTTAGAGAGTATTTCATCTCTTTCAATGTTTGGTTTGCTTTTTTATTACCTTTCTTTTGGTATATTACATATAGGTTTTAGTCCAAAGGATAAAGAGAAAAATCAAAAGAAACATGAAGATATCCAAGTTTTCAGCCATTTTTGCTTAATTTTTTAGACATTTTCATTCAATACTCTCAAACATGAAGTTTTGTCAAATTTCTTTACGGATTTTTGAAAAAGAAACTATTTGACGTCTTTATGTAGAATATGAGCAGACTAGTGCTTCTAGTTAAGCTCAAAAGTTAAGTAAAGTAATCCAAGCTCAAAAATGACCACAACAAGAATTTTATAAACAACAAAAACACAAATTCCGAAAATCACTGAAAACAAGCGAAATTTTTGATTTTTTTCATTTAATTGAGAAAATTCATTTCATATTGAATGAATCGTTGCAAGAGAAAAAAATCTGAGTGCAATGATGATTAATTTATAAATTTATTCGTTTGATGGAAAAAAATCAAGAAATTTTCAAGGCCTGAGAACTCTTTTTGATATTTCGCATCAAGATACCTTTGTTTTTTGAAAAATAAAAATTTTTAGAAATGGACTTTTTTCAAAATGACTACAATATTAAAACGATAACACGAAGATCCTTTCTGATTTTAATTTCTTATGCTCATAGCTTTCTTTTAAGCTATCAATAAAATATTTATATTCTTTAATTAAAGAGAAAATCACGATATCAAAAATATCAAAAGAGTTCTCAAGCCTTGGAAATTTTAAATTAAAAATATGTCTTTAAAAAAATTTTCAGTTGAGCTATGAAAATATGATTTCTGAAATACATTTAAAAAAAAAAAATAAAAAGTTTTTAGCAATAAATAAACAAAAGATAATTTAAATTAACTCATTGTTTCTTTAATAATAATTATTATTGTTAATTTCTTTATTTACATAATTTAACATGATTTAGCAAATTTTTTTTGGATGCGAATGCTCTTTTACAAGTTTGACATGTGAATTTTTTAAATAACTTTTCAATGTGGCGTCGTACGTGCTGTCCTTTGGAATTGGCTCCGTTTGAAAGGGTTTTCCCGGGTTTAGACTTGCATATTTTGTGAGTACATTCGTATCGAGACATTCCATGGTGTATTATTTTTAAATCAAAGTATTCTCGAGCAGAAGATTCACCCATAGATAATAATTCTTCATCTGTCTTAAAGCTTGTATCATTTTGTGCTCTTTCTGATAAATCATCCATTTCAATTTTTTGAACATTATTAGCACGTGGAATTTCTTGCAATATTTCCATTTCGATAGGTAAATCAAGGAATGGTTGTACATTAACGACGATTGGTTGTGATTCTAATTCAACATGTTCTGTTTGAGCATAATTTGATTTGTATAGAACTTCTTTGATATCTGTTTGTGTATAAACTGACTTATAATCACGTGCATTAGTCTTACAAAAAATTTTATCAAAATCAATATCGGTCTGCTCTTTGCATTGTTTAGGGAGAGTTGCAGCAAGATTGCAGGAAATTTTTGATTTGCGAAGGTCTTCAAGATTTTCACCCGCCGGCAATATTCTAAGAGCAATGAAATTGGCATCAGCAAGTCTATCCTTTGGATTTTGGGCACATAATTGTTGAATTAAATTAATTTGCTCAAAGGTTTGCTATTTTAAAATAAATAAAATTTAGTAAGTATAAAAAATTAATACAAAAATATTCTTAAATTTGCCTTATCATGTGGATAAATCCTTGCGAGACAACAATTTTGTTCAGACTCCTTAATAGTTTTTCCAACAAATACTGGATGTCTTGTGAGCGTTTCATATAAAATACATCCCATTGCGAAATAATCGACTTTTTTATCATAAATTTTTTTGTAGATGATTTCAGGAGCACGATAACCATATGAACAAGCTTCACCGGTAATGCCATTTCTTATTAGTGTAGCGAGACCAAAATCCGCAATTTTAGCAGTTCCATTGCAAATCAATATATTTTCAGGCTTTAAATCACGATGAACTATTCCACGCTTAAAAATTTTTAATATAAAGATTTTCAAAATACATGTAAAAATGAATTTTACTTACTGAATTTTCGCCCAGAAATACAATGCCGTAGCCGCCTTTTACTAATTCTTGATATATGTTATAATTTTCCATGTTCTCTAAAAATTTTTGTTGAATTGTATAGAAAAATTCTTTGATATGAGTTTTAATTAAAAATTTTATTAAGGATATGTTATCGTATAGACTTTTCGAAATTCAATTAATTTTTTTTTTCAAATTTCTTTACTTATATACTTCATTTTCATTTCATTAATACTTCATTTTTTTACTCATACTTAAATTTTTTATCTATACTTCATGCATACTTCATGTAATTTTTCAAATTTTTCAGTTAAGTTTCATACATGAAGATAAGTAATATTTAAAATTTAAACAAATACTGAATATTAAACATTAAAAAAGATAATAAAATTTTATAAATGATACCGAATATGTCCGCCTTAAGTCGGATTACTTTAGCGCATTTTTGGTGCCTAGATCAGTGTATGTTGACAAATTACAGACTTATTAGATTCGTTTGAGAAACAAATTTACAGTTTAAAAAATTTGATAGAAATAAATTTAAAAATACAGTAAAATTCATAATAATAAAATTTTGATTCATGAAAGTACGGCGAGCATTTCTAATTGAAATTCAATCCACCAGAGTTTGAAATTCTTTTACAAATAACTAAAAATCAACTAAACCTTATTCGATTAAAAATAAAAGCCTAATCGATTAAATTTTAGTTGGTTTTAGTTGAAAATTTTAATTGAATAAGTTTTAGTTGATTTTAAATTACTTGCAATTAAAATACCAAACCGTTTCAGACTCTGCAATTTACAGAATCTTATAATAAATTTTGTTAATTTGAAAATAACGGTTGAGTAATATTCAAAATATTTGAAGTTCCAAGATTTGCCGGTGGTGGCGCTGCAATCGTTTTCGCAGCCAACTCGCTTGTTTACATTTTACAATTTGGAAATTAAATTCGTAATTTGCTAATTAATGCAATAAGTGACAACATTCTAATAAAGATTGCCGCCAGTAACTCGATTAGCACAAATCAAACACAACAAACCGTAAGTCTCTAGCTATTATAGTTTCCGAGATCTCAAAACCCGGAAGACAGGCCAGCCAGCCGTTCAAAGTGAAATTATAAAGATGCATTGTTGTTTCCAAAAATGCGCTAAAAAAGCTTTCAAACAATCTTTTTGTTTTTTTTTGCTCAAAAAGTTATAAATTTTAAATACTTGTGAAATAAGTAAAGTGTTTTTTTTTTGTGGAAATTTTATCAGAAAATGATACAATTAAAAAAACTTTTAAAAACCAAACGTTTTTCTTGCCAAACAAAAAGAATAAAATAATTTTTTCAGGCCCCTCTCAGAGTTTTCTTGTGGAATTGAAAAGCAAATGCGTGACAGGATTCTATGACTATTATGATGACCCAAACGAAAAACGTTGGGCCGCATTACAATTACATTTCAAATTCATAAACATTCTCGATATATGAACTTGTATTATCATTTTTATACATATTATAGGAAATCTATTTGAATTGAGAAGTAAGTTAGAAAATATAATCGTTATTATTTTATTTATGTGTATAGGATTAACAGGGTAAGGAGTATGCAAAAGGAGCGTGTTACAATAAAATATAGAACAAGTTTGTAAAAGATTAAAGGCATAAATTGTGTTAGAGATATGCAAAAATGTGTTAGTAAATTAACTTAAGTGGTGTGTCCGTGATCTATATCATTCGATATTGCGAAATCATATTATATTCTTGCCAAGGCGCTATACAATCTACGAACAAAGCAAAAATATTCCAAGAGAGTTCCGATAGAACAATTTCACAGGTTTAATGATTAGTGATTTCACAACTCAAATACAGATTCACAAGACATATGCTATTAATTTGTATATAATTCCATTGTGTACATTTTATATATCAAGCAAATTATAAATTTCAAATGTAATGTAATATGCGCCCAACGTTTTTCGTTTTGGGTTCATCATAATAGTCATAGAATCTGTCACCATTTGCTTTTCAATTCACAAGAAAACTCTGAGAGGGCCTGAAAAAATTATTTTTATTCTTTTTAGTTGGCAAGAAAAACGTTGGTTTTTAAAAGTTTTTTAATTGTATCATTATTTTTTCTTCTTTTTTAGTTTGCATGTACAATTTCATTTTCTATCCATATGAAAAGTCTGATGAATAAAATCATTTTTTAGATCACTACATTTTGTTAGTATCTCGATACAGATCAGTAATTTATTTCTTCACTGAATTCGATATTTTTTCAATTCTTTTTATAGTTATTGCAGGGGGAAAATAACTATGACGAAAGAAATTTTTTCTTTCGTTTTTCTTTCGCTTCTTTCGTCACTTTCGTTTTCTTCGTTATCTTTCGTTTTTTTCGTCACTTTCGTCATTTTCGTTAGATCAATTTTTCATTACATATTTCTTTCAACTTTTATACCTATCTGCTTCTAATAGCACAGAATAAACACTACGTTTTGTAAATAATTCATCAAATAATCTTATAAAAAAGTAAGATTATATGATAAATCAAGCAAAATTTATTTTTGCCTAATTTTCCAATGTTTATTTCCGAAATTCGAATACGAAATTTTGAAATTCTATTTAATGTTCGAAAAAAACGTTAAAAAATGCATGAAATTCTGAAAAATTATAAATTTTCTTTCGGCTCGTTTTTATGAGCTTCTACTTGATGAGCATAAATATTTAAGATTAATAGTTCATTTAGAATCTATAAAACAATAGAATACCGACTTTAAACTTCCTAAATTGGCAATTCATTTTTGCATCATTTATATTTTTGCTCTTTTTCGTCGTTTTTGCTTCTCTTTCGTTTTCTTTCGTTATCTTCGTACTTTTCGTTACTTTCGTTTCTTCGCATCTTTCGTCATAGTTATTTTCCCCCTGAGTTATTGTCACTTTAAAGTAGTTTTGTAACAAACTAGTTATAATTATCAGTACTTTTAAAATAATTTTTACTTTATAATAAATTTTTCGCAAAATTCACTAAAGCAGATTGTTTACATTTGTTCAGCGCAGCATTACCGAAATTAGTTTTGAATTGTCATCAGACGGTAATTTCGATCTGCTAAACGGTATTTTTCAATTTCAAATTTTTTGTTGCGCAACACTTCATTTTTGTCACACGCGACATATCAAGATAAGCGACTGTAGCGCCACTAACGGCGAAAATTGGAACTAAGTAGCCATTTCAAATTTTATTTTTTAAATATTCATTAAAATACAGCTCGAATCATGATGAAATGTATATTAGAATGCATTGTCATAGGGTTCTGAGCTGTGTGTAAAGTTTCAGAGCTCTAGCTAGTCGGGAAGTGGGTGAAAATTGAGTTTCAAAATTTGTACGTTACAGACAGGAGGACAGAAGGACAGAAGGACAGGAGGACAGGAACGAAAGTAAGTTGAGTAAAACGTTGGAAAAAGGCTAAATAACTAGGTAAACCACTAAATCAACTTGTAGAAATGCAGCCAAAATATCTAAAACTCCAAATAGTTATTGAGTTTTGTATAGACAATAACTATTCGAAGTTTAAAGTCTCCAACTGAATTAAACCAAAAGTTACAGCTACGAGAAGATATTCTTTTAGAATGCTTTTAGAAAATTGGTAAAATGTCATAGTAAATGAAAAATCTTTCATTACGTTTTTATTATAATGTTGCGCGCGACAAAAACAAAATATTGCACAACAAAATTTTAAATTTTGGAAACGCCTTTATAACAACTTAAATCCAAAATTCATTCATGATAGTCGTAAAATCTGCCAACATTTACCTTTAAATTCACAAGAAAATTATAACACCAACAGATTATTTATTTTATCCTTTTAAGTTGGTGCGAAACGTTGGTTTTTTTAAGTTTTTTAAATTTAAAAATTTTGAATTTTTAAAGCACTTTGGTCTTTAAATCATGCCTCTAGCTGCTTTCTTTTGAGAGTTATCGTTAAAAATTAAAATGTGATTTTCAATTATCCCCATAACTTAAAAATCTAAGAATTTCATGCAAATTTTGAATTTATTTTTTAAGATGTAACGTTTTTTTAAAAAATTACCTGAATTTTGGCTGAATTATTAAAAAAGTATATAAACTAATGAAATTTGAAAAAATTCTTTATTCTGTTTTGAACTCTTGAACAAGCAACATCAATTGAAATTTTTTTTAAAACTATTTAATTTTGACAAATTTAGTCTAAATAGATAAAAAAATTTATTTATCGAGAATATAAAAGAAATGGAAAACTATTAAATTTATCAAAACATTGGTCGTGGTGGCTTCGGTGAAGTGTGTCTGGCTGAGGAAAAAAAACCAAAACCATGGTTGCGATGAAATTCGTTGATAAAAATACTTTGAATAAAAGCAACACAAATAGATTGATCCTTAAAGAAGCATCTGTGAGTTTTAAAATAAAATTACATAGTTAATAATTAATTATATTTTTTGCAGTTGCAAAAATCAATTGATTCCAAATTCGTGATTAAACTAATTGACACTTTTACAAATTATCGTGATTACATTTTAGTTCTTGAATTGACTGAAACAGATTTGTTTTACTTAATACACAAACACAAGAAGTACAGCTATAAGGACTCAGTTATAATTTTTATTCACATTCTTTGTGGAATAGAAGCTGTTCATTCAGTAGGCGAAAATAAATTATTAAAATGTTTAGAAAAAAATATTAATAGAATCTTTTTAGTTGGATATAGTACATCGTGATATTAAGCCAGAAAATATTTTACTCATTAAGGGTACAGCGAAAATTCCTGTCTTTGGTCTTGCAACTTATGTAAAACAAGAAATAAATGAAGTGGTTGGATGATATGGATATAGAGCTCCAGGTAAATTTATTTTTTTACATATTTTTTTATAGAAACTCGTATTTTCTATATTTTAGAAATAATCAAAAACTTCACGTATGGCAAAAAAAGTTGGTTTTTTTCAATCGGATGTGTTTTTTATGAATTTTTGACGCAAACTTTTGCTTTTGTTGGCCGTGACCGAAATCCAAAAGAATCTGATGAAAACTGCTGTTTAACAAGAATATACCCACATGAAAAGGTAATAAATTTTTCAAAATTTATAACTTGCAAAATTTTTATTCAAGCCACTCGAAGTTGAACATGAGTTGATGTATTCTTGTATTTTTTTGAAATTTTTTCCTTTATTTTTCTAATTCTAATTTAAAAAAGATGTGTATTGATTTTAAATTTTGTAATGTTTATTATTTTATACTTACTACTTTGTATTTATTTTTCAATGCACAGAATAACCACTACGTTGTAAATAATTCATCATACTCTATTAAAAAGTAAGATTATATATAAATCAAGCAAAATTTATTTTGCCTAAATTTTCCCAATGTTTATTTCCGAAATTCGAATACGAAATTTTGAAATTCTATTTAATTGTCGAAAAAAACGTTGAAAAAATGCATGAAATTCTGAAAAATTATAATTTTCTTTCGCCTCGTTTTTATGAGCTTCCTACTTGATGAGCATAAATATTAAGATTAATAGTTCATTTTAAGAATCTATAAAACAATAGAATACCGACTTTAAACTTCCTAAATTGCAATTCATTTTTTGATCATTTATATTTTTGCTTCTTTTCGTCGTTTTTGCTTCTCTTTCGTTTTCTTTCGTTATCTTTCGTTACTTTCGTTATCTTTAGAAAATATATCGTTATATTTTATTTATTGTATAGGATTAACAGGGTAAAGGAGTATGCAAAAGGAGCGTGTTACAATAAAATATAGAACAAGTTTGTAAAAGATAAAGGCATAAAATTGTGTTAGAAGATATGCAAAAGATGTGTTAGTAAATTAACCTTAAGTGTGTGTCGTGATCTATATATTCGATATTGCGAAATCATATTATATTCTTGCCAAGGCGCTGAATACAATCTACGACAAATACAAAGAATTATCCAAGAGAGTTCGATAGAACAATTTCACAGGTTTAATGATTAGTGATTTCACACTCAAATACAGATTCACAAGACGATATGCTATTAATTTGTTATATAATTCCATTTGTGTACATTTATATATCAAGCAAATTATAAATTTCAAATGTAATGTAATATGCGCCCAACGTTTTTCGTTTTGGGTTCATCATAATAGTCATAGAATCTGTCACCATTTGCTTTTCAATTCACAAGAAAACTCTGAGAGGGGCCTGAAAAAATTATTTTATTCTTTTTAGTTGGCAAGAAAAACGTTGGTTTTTAAAAGTTTTTTTAATTGTATCATTATTTTCTTCTTTTTAGTTTGCATGTACAATTTCATTTCTATCCATATGAAAAGTCTGATGAATAAAATCATTTTTTAGATCACTACATTTTGTTAGTATCTCGATACAGATCAGTAATTTATTTCTTCACTGAATTCGATATTTTTCAATTCTTTTTATAGTTATTGCAGGGGGAAAATAACTATGACGAAAGAAATTTTTTCTTTCGTTTTTCTTTCGCTTCTTTCGTCACTTTCGTTTTTCTTCGTTATCTTTCGTTTTTTTCGTCACTTTCGTCATTTTCGTTAGATCAATTTTTCATACATATTTCTTTCAACTTTTATACCTATTCTGCTTCTAATAGCACAGAATAACCACTACGTTTGTAAATAATTCATCATAACTCTATAAAAAGTAAGATTATTATGATAAATCAAGCAAAATTTATTTTGCCTAATTTTCCAATGTTTATTTCCGAAATTCGAATACGAAATTTTGAAATTCTATTTAATTGTCGAAAAAAACGTTGAAAAAATGCATGAAATTCTGAAAAATTATAAATTTTCTTTCGGCTCGTTTTTATGAGCTTCTACTTGATGAGCATAAATATTAAGATTAATAGTTCATTTTAGAATCTATAAAA
>CM031382.1:8970165-8985110 GCA_018290095.1 Polypedilum vanderplanki
AGTCGATGAATAAACGTGACACATCGTAATAAATAACATTTGCATGCTAATATTTTCAATACTGGTAAAAATTTATCAAATTCATTTGGTAAAAAAATTAAAAACTTTTCAGTTTTCCTATGTAATTTATATGAATAATTTTGTACAAGTTTTTCTTGAATTTGTTCAATTTGATATTTTTAATTTTATATCTAACTACTAAATTAAACATTAATAATTTTCTGTTTTATTCTTTAATTTACAAGTGATGTTGATAACTTTAATTGGAAATAAAAAAAGATTTTAAATTTAAAAAAATCCCAAAATTTTTTTGGAACAAATGCTGTTAAAAGCTTAATATAGCTCAAGTCTAAATATTAAAAAGCATTGAATTCTCTCATTATTATCAATTGTTCATCTGTTTTTTTGTATATCTTGTTCTGCTGTAGTTGCATTGGATGACTGTGACAATTTCTCATAAGGAATAACTTGTACTATCTCAACATTCATGGACATGTATTCAATATTATTGGTGGTAATTCATTGTTTTCTTACAAGATTTGGAAGAACTTAGAAAAATTGGCAGTTTTACAATGCATCATGTGAAACGTTATGAGACAAATGCTTCAAATGTGATCGATTTGCACAGCAACAGTGATGAAAAAAAGAAATTGAAACGATTGATTTCTTTAGCGATTATAGTAATGCGGAAAGAATCTGGTCAAAAAGTTGGAAAATATCACCCAAGTGCAATTTGGGCATCATCGATTGAAAAAAAACCGGTTTTTTCGTTAGACAACTCACTAACTTTAGTCTAGTTCCATCATAAAAAAAACTTTTTTCAATCGGATTACGGTGATTGAAAACTCTAAACAATGCCTCGAAACGGTTTTCGATTTATATTTTCTGAGCTTTCCATTTAAAATTTATGAGAACATGTTTGTTTAAAAGAGTAAATTTTTTGCATTTTTCCGATATTTTGACTTTAATCGTGTACCAAAACGAAACCTGATGATTGCATGTCACAATTTTTATTACCAACTATTTGAGACTAATCAAATTACAAAAAAAAGTCGAAATTGATCAAGCACAAAAAAAAACTCTATGACTCATAAAGTAAAACCATAGTTCATACTTTATAAAAATATTTTGTAAATTTCAACAACCTGGCCCACTGTGAGATCTTTGATTTATATTTAATATAAATAAATAATAAAATAAACAACAAATATATGTTCAAATGATATTTAACAATTTTATTAAATTAAACAATTAGACTTTATTTTAAATCAAACAATCTTAATCACTTTCATAGCCAGAGTCTACTGTAGGAAGCATCACAGCACCTTCAAAATCAAAGAGATTAACACATAAAGAATCTAAAGGACAGCCAGCACGAGCATCTAATGAAATAAAATTAAATTGATACTTACAAAAACAATAGAATGACCATTAGAGGCGAACTCTTCACTAAACTCAATTAAACAGTCTACATTTTCTGCGTGCACATCACGTAACGATTCAATTATTTCCCCATATGCTTGGATGTTACGCATTATTAAAATATTGTCCCAACGTTGTTCAATAGCATTATCAATGAAATCCCGTCTTACTCTTTGATAGAGCCGGATGGCACGCAATTTTACATATAAGTCTCTATGTATGTTACGCTGCATCTACAGAAAAAAAAGAAAAACATCCAGTTAAGAAATCCAACATCCAATACACTGGATCTTTTTACTAAACGCACTCCAAATTCAGAATCTGTAGAATTTAGTAAAAAGATCCAGTGCACTGGATGTTGGATTTTTAGCGCATTTTTGGAACAACAATGCAGCTTATACATTCACTTTGGCTGTTCGGCTGGCTGTTCGGCTGGCTCCCGTCCCTCTGAGATCTCGAAAACTATAATAGCTAGCGACTTACGGTTTTTTGTGTTAGATTTGTGCTAAAAAGTTAGTGCGGCGACGCTTATTTATATTTCTGTCACTAGTCATATAACTTGGGAAATTATGAATTAATTTTCCATTTTGAAAATTTGTAAACAAAATTTTTTTCTATATGAAAATGTAAACAAAACAAGAAATAGTTGCTGAATTCTTAATTGACTGCTATTTGCTACAACTTAATTTCAATTATTTCATTCGAAACAGTATTACAAATGAAATTTCCTATACATTTGAAATTTACTTTAACCAGTATATCTTATCACATGAATCTGTTTTACAAACGCATCTAATATTTCTGTAATTGTTATAAACTCTGATCTAGGCACCAAAAATGCGCTTAAGTACACCGATCTGCAACACGGGTACTTGGTCACTGGTTTAAAAATTATGCTTTATGAAAATTGAATTTTTTGATATACTTACTATTTAATTAATTAAAACCCAAAAAAGCTGTATCGCAGAGAATGATCTACCTGTAATGAAAAGGATGATTAGATTATAAAATTTTATCAAAGTATAATGTTTGTACTTATTTAAGCATAATTTTCATCTTAATTCATGGTTTTTGTGATTAATTTTATCATTACTTTCTTTCTATGACTAAAACTTGATGATAATCACAACAATTTTAAGAAATTTCTCGATTTCAGAAAACAAAAACTCTTACATGCAATGATGCAAAAAATGATGCGAAATTTTGAAAACTATCGTTAAAAAAACCATCGTTGCAACACGATGGTGATTTAGTTCCTTTGGAAGACTACGTTGAAGGTTGGTTTGATACAGATTTAAGTGCAACGTTTTTAAGATATGTAGAAACAAAAGATAATGTGGTCTTCTTTTCTGGCTTGCATGCTCATTATGTGACAAATTTGAAGAAAAATGATGGATTCATTTTAATTGATGGTCATCCAGTATATCGCTGCATCTTTTACTATGATATTTTGGTACTTTTAAATGATTTGGAAAAATTCAGAGAAATTGGCAGTTTTACAATGCATCATGTGAAACGTTATGAGACAAATGCTTCAAATGTGATCGATTTGCACAGCAACAGTGATGAAAAAAAGAAATTGAAACGATTGATCTCGTTAGCGATTATAGTGATGCGGAAAATGAGTCTGTAGATGTTGATCAAGAAGAAAATGAATCTGGTCAAGAAATTGGAAAATATCACCCAAGTGCAATTTGGGCATCATCGATTGATTTAGTTGAAGATGCAGATGATATCTGTGTCAAATTGGAGCAATACTGGTTCGAAAGATATTTTGAAAGGTCACGGGAAATGCCTATGCCAGCATTAGAAAATGAAAAAAAAATGTGCAGTGGAAACTTGTGAATTGGCTGTAACAGATTCTCATAACAACATGTGTCCTTTTCATGGATCTGTAAGCATGACTTTGGCAATCATCACAAGATGTCGTTTATGTCCAGCAGAAAACTAAAACAGACGATGAAGTATGTCTGAAAAATTCTGTGAAACGCATAAACGAGCTAAAGCAAAAGATGGTGAGAGCTCTTATGAATTTATTAATAAAGAAGATTATCAAGAAGCAGCACAAGTTATTGGAGCAGAAATTGCTGAAGAATTGGCAGAGTAAACAAAAAAATCTTAAGCAACGCAAATATACCGGATTGTCCAGCCAAAAGATTAAACGCAGACTCCAGTATCACGAACATAAAGATTTTTCCTCATATCGCGTTTTAAGAGAATTCGATAATCTATGGCTGCTTCGTGATGTTGAGTTTGAAACTATCCGTCAATATAGTGCATTGGTCGGTACAAAGTATTTGCGTAATATTGCTGCTGGCGGAATTTATTACAATGAGATTATGGATCAGCCTGGAATTTTATATGTACTAAACTTTGACAATGAAGTTGATCCAAACCCACAAGTCAAAGGACCTAATCGAAATTTTGATGTGCAAGACTAGTCAATAATAAAAAAAAAATATGTGCCAAAATTCACACCTTTGTCATTGTTTAAAGTATCGCTCTTTTGAGATGATTTTCAAGACTGCTCTAAAATTCTGATGCGAAAATTTGGTTATGTCATAAGAGATTCGCCTCATGAAAAAGCTCTTAAAGGAAATGGTCAATACAAATGTGATCAATGTGATTACAGTACCGATGTAAAAGACTATTTGCTCAGTCATAAAAATCGTAAGCACGTCATCATAACTCGTGAGTGTTCAGTTTGTGCTAAAACTTCGTATTCATGATTCAAGAGCTGTGTGACAAAGATCCTAAAAAACGACTTACTGACATGAATTTAATTGCTAGTAAGGTATTAACTGTTGAAGAAAGTTTAAATGAATATAAAAGTGCTAAGATTAATTGTATAATTTCATCACGTATTCTGAAGAAAAATACTGATCAATTTGAGTCTAAGTTCAATCATCTTTTTCGAACAATAAAGCGTTTGAAGCTAATTCAAAAGGCACTCAGACTGACCATTTTTCACAAAAGTATTTCAAAAATATATCTGTCCAAAGTGATCTTAATGAACAGCAGGCAGTAATTATTCAACTTCAACATATGGAAAACATTCCTATGGATATTGAAATTCTACAAGAAATTCCGAAGGAAAATATAGATCATGATGAACCTTTTCAAGAAATTGAAATAGCAGATGAAAGTGACAAAACAGAAGAACTATCAAGAATGGATAACGAGAGCATCCATAAATTTTTCGTATCAAAAATGATAAGACATGGAAAAGCCCAATACGAGTGCACTTATAAATCTTGCAAATCAAAACAAGGAGGAACTATCTTAAAAAAATACAAATAATAAAGGTCAACACATTCGTCGACACGTTGATAAAATTATTAAAAAACACACTTGCAATGTTTGTAAAATTATATTTGCTTCGAATGAAACTTTGAAAAATCACAAATGTAATTAAGAAAAAAAAATTAAATGGAAGTCGATGAATAAACGTGACACATCGTAATAAATAACATTTGCATGCTAATATTTTCAATACTGGTAAAAATTTATCAAATTCATTTGGTAAAAGAACTAAAAACTTTTCAGTTTTCCTATGTAATTTATATGAATAATTTTGTACAAGTTTTTCTTGAATTTGTTCAATTTGATATTTTTAATTTTATTTCGAACTACTAAATTAAACATTAATAATTTTCTGTTTTATTCTTTAATTTACAAGTGATGTTGATAACTTTAATTGGAAATAAAAAAAAGATTTTAAATTTAAAAAAATCCCAAAATTTTTTTGGAACAAATACTGTTAAAAGCTTAATATAGCTCAAGTCTAAATATTAACGAGTACTGAATTCTCTCATTATTATCAATTGTTCATCTGTTTTTTTGTATATCTGTTGTTCTGCTGTAGTTGCATTGGATGACTGTGACAATTTCTCATAAGGAATAACTTGTACTATCTCAACATTCATGGACATGTATTCAATATTATTGGTGGTAATTCATTGTTTTCTTACAAGATTTGGAAGAACTTAGAAAAATTGGCAGTTTTACAATGCATCATGTGAAACGTTATGAGACAAATGCTTCAAATGTGATCGATTTGCACCAAACAGTGATGAAAAAAGAAATTGAAACGATTGATTTCTTTAGCGATTATAGTAATGCGGAAAGAATCTGGTCAAAAAGTTGGAAAATATCACCCAAGTGCAATTTGGGCATCATCGATTGAAAAAAACCGGTTTTTTCGTTAGACAACTCACTAACTTTAGTCTAGTTCCATCATTAAAAAAAACTTTTTTCAATCGGATTACGGTGATTGAAAACTCTAAACAATGCCTCGAAACGTTTTTCGATTTATATTTTCTGAGCTTTCCATTTAAAATTTATGAGAACATGTTTGTTTAAAAGAGTAAATTTTTTGCATTTTTCCGATATTTTGACTTTAATCGTGTACAAAACGAAACCTGATGATTGCATGTCACAATTTTTATTACCAACTATTTGAGACTAATCAAATTACAAAAAAAGTCGAAATTGATCAAGCACAAAAAAAACTCTATGACTCATAAAGTAAAACATAGTTCATACTTTATAAAAATATTTTGTAAATTTCAACAACCTGGCCCACTGTGAGATCTTTGATTTTGATTTATATTTAATATAAATAAATAATAAAATAAACAACAAATATATGTTCAAATGATATTTAACAATTTTATTAAATTAAACAATTAGACTTTATTTTAAATCAAACAATCTTAATCACTTTCATAGCCAGAGTCTACTGTAGGAAGCATCACAGCACCTTCAAAATCAAAGAGATTAACACATAAAGAATCTAAAGGACAGCCAGCACGAGCATCTAATAAAATTTAAGAATGAAATAAAATTAAATTGATACTTACAAAAACAATAGAATGACCATTAGACGCGAACTCTTCACTAATCAAACAGTCTATATTTTCTGCGTGCACATCACGTAACGATTCAATTATTTCCCCATATGCTTGGATGTTACGCATAATTAAAATATTCTCCCAACGTTGTTCAATGGCATTATCAATGAAATCCCGTTTTGCTCTTTGATAGAGCCGGATGGCACGCAATTTTACATATAAGTCTCTATGTATGTTACGCTGCATCTACAGAAAAAAAGAAACATCCAGTTAAGAAATCCAACATCCAGTGCACTGGATCTTTTTACTAAACGCACTCCAGATTTAGAATTTAGTAAAAAGATCCAGTGCACTGGATGTTGGATTTTTTAAAAATCATGCTTTATGAAAATTGAATTTTTTGATATACTTACTATTTAATTAATTAAAACCCAAAAAAGCTGTATCGCAGAGAATGATCTACCTGTAATGAAAAGGATGATTAGATTATAAAATTTTATCAAAGTATGATGTTTGTACTTAATTAAGCATAATTTTCATCTTAATTCATGGTTTTTGTGATTAATTTTATCATTACTTTCTTTCTATGACTAAAACTTGATGATAATCACAACAATTTTAAGAAATTTCTCAAACAAAAACTCTTACATGCAATGATGCGAAAAATGATGCGAAATTTTGAAAACTATCGTTAAAAAAACCATCGTTGCAACACGATGGTGATTTAGTTCCTTTGGAAGACTACGTTGAAAGTTGGTTTGATACAGATTTAAGAGCAACGTTTTTAAGATATGTAGAAACAAAAGATAATGTGGTCTTCTATTCTGCTTGCATGCTCATTATGTGACAAATTTGAAGAAAAATGATGGATTCATTTTAATTGATGGTCATCCAGTATATCTCTGCATCTTTTACTATGATATTTTGGTACTTTTAAATGATTTGGAATAACTTAGAGAAATTGGCAGTTTTACAATGCATCATGTGAAACGTTATGAGACAAATGCTTCAAATATGATCGATTTGCACAGCAACAGTGATGAAAAAAAGAAATTGAAACGATCGATCTCGTTAGCGATTAAGTGATGCGGAAAATAAGTCTGTAGATGTTGATCAAGAAGAAAAAGAATCTGGTCAAGAAATTGGAAAATATCACCCAAGTGCAATTTGGGCATCATCGATTGATTTAGTTGAAGATGCAGATGATATCTGTGTCAAATTGGAGCAATACTGGTTCGAATGATATTTTGAAAGGTCACGGGAAATGCCTATGCCAGCATTAGAAAATGAAAAAAAATGTGATGTGGAACAATGTGAATTGGTTATAACAGATTCTCATAACAATATGTGTCCTTTTCATGGATCTGTAAGCATGACTTTGGCAATCATCACAAGATGTCGTTTATGTCCAATAGAAAACTGTAACAGACGATGAAGTATGTCTAAAAAATTCTGTGAAACACATAAACGAGCTAAAGCAAAAGATGGTGAGAGCTCTTATGAATTTATTAATAAAGAAGATTATCAAGAAGCAGCACGAGTTATTGGAGCAGAAATTGCTGAAGAATTGGCAGAGTAAACAAAAAAAAATCTTAAGCAACGCAAATATATCAGATTGTCCAGCCAAAAGATTAAACGTAGACTTCAGTATCACGAACATAAAGATTTTTCCTCATATCACGTTTTAAGAGAATTCGATAATCTATGGCTGCTTCGTGAAGTTGAGTTTGAAACTATCCGTCAATATAGTGCATTGGTCGGTACAAAGTATTTGCGTAATATTGCTGCTGGCGGAATTATTATAATGAAATTATAGATCAGCCTGGAATTTGATATGTACTAAACTTTGACAATGAAGTTGATCCAAACCCCGATATCAAAGGATCTAATCAAAATATTGATGTGCAACACTGGTCAATAATAAAAAAAATATGTGCCAAAATTCACACCTTTGCCATTGTTTAAAGTGCCGCTCTTTCGAGATGATTTCCACGATTGTTCAAAAATACTTATGAGAAAATTTGGTTACATCATTAGAGATTCACCACATGAAAAAGCTCATAAAGGAAATGGTCAATACAAATGTGATCAATGTGATTACAGTACCGATGTAAAAGACTATTTGCTCAGTCATAAAAATCGTAAGCACGCCATCATAACTCGTGAGTGTTCAGTTTGTGCTAAAATTTCGTATACAAAAATGGATCATGAGAAACATACCAAGTCTATTCACAGAAAAATTGTGCCATTTAACTTTCTTTGCACTTATTTAAATTGTAATAAGAGATTCACAAATTTAGTTGAAACTAATGCACACAAAAAGATCGAAAAATTACACCATACTATTGCTTAATGCATAACATGATATATAGATCTTGACGTGTAGGTAAGCCATCAAAAGTTTTTTTGGGTAAGTGTTGACCAAAGGTGGTCTACCATATGCATTTCCATCACATGGACCAAAAAAAATTTTTTCCCAAAAAGTCTTAAAATGTCATAAAACATATCAGAAATAATTTTTAAAAAAAATTGACTTGTTGCCAAGAAAATAGTACTAAAAAAATTTTTTGAGCTATTCTTTACAAAATAAAACAAAAGTTCACGGCGCAGATCAGTGAGCGCAACAAATCGCTGTGCGTTTTTGCTCAAGAAAAACTTTTCAGTTTTTCAAAATTACTTCGGCGCCTCGGTTATTATATTTTCTTTATGGACATGCATCATTTTGGTCAAAATTCAAAATGCCTTAAAAATCACTTCAGACATGTTTTGTCGACGTTACAACTGTCGCGCAACATTTTTTATTGTCACACGCGAAAAATGTTGCAAGCGATCGCAGTGTCATTAGCGGTGAAAGTTGGAACTAAATGCAATTTTCATACTAGGCTAGCCGCTACACATGTGCACCGTTTTCTACCAAAAGTTGATGTTGTTTTGATAAAATGCCACAGATTACGAATATTTAAGAATTTTGACGAAAAAATGTAATCTGTGAGCTGTAGAGTGCCCACAAACGCACAGACATCCCATCGCAGTTTTTTGGGCATAACTCGGACATGGAGTGACCAATTTTTATGAAAGTTGGCTTGTTCGATTGAAAATTACAGGCACCATCTAAAAATACTTGATGTACATAGGTGGTAATGCTTAGATTTAGAGAAAAGTGGAAAAAAGTGAAAAAATGAACAAAGTCAAACAAAATTCTAAATGATTACATCTTAAATTTTTAAAATCTTTTTTTTAATATTTCAGAGCATGCACTTTATTAACTTTACGTTGGATAAATTTTGAATAATACTTTGTAATAAAAAGTTTAATCTAAAAATTTTCTATTGATTGAGACTCAAAAAATCTTCTCATAAACATCAAAATAGAAAGCTTTTCCATGTGACAATATAAATTTATGCCTTGCAGATGCCAATAACGCCGCAAGCCAGGCGGCCACCAGCGTTACCGTCTTTCTTTGATGTTTCTGCACCACCAACACCCAAATCATCTGGATTAGTGTGGACAACCATTGTTCGACCAATAATACTAAATTCTCCATTTAAAGACATCACTTTATCAGTTATGTCAATTTTAGCGGTTCCATCAGCTCCAGCTTCGACATTTCCCAAATCACCAACCTAAAATTTTAGAATAAGTTTAAAAAACTTTGAACAAAAGATGAAAAACTTTAATTTACATGACGATTTTCTACATTCGGTGCACCATGATCTTTATTAGTTGGATTGAAATGTTGACCAGCTGACATGCAGCCATTGGTATTGTCACCATATTCATGGACGTGAAAACCTTTAAGAAATTTAAAAATTTTAAAGTTTCTGACATATTTTCAAAAGTTTTACTTTTTATCTTATTAATTTTGAAAATTTAATTTTTATAAAATTTAAAAATCTTGTAAAACTTTAAAAAAAGTCCGTTAATAAGAATAAAATAAAAAAATTTCATAACTCACCATGTAATCCAGGTTTAAGACCTTTGACCTCACCGGTAATATGAACTGGGCCTTTTCCATCCTAAAAACAAAAAACAATGCAATAATATTTTTATTCAACACGCAATTTCAAAACGTATTTTTTTTTATTGATTTTTCCGGTAATGGAAAATTACAAAAAATTTAAAAAATTCAAACTTACAACTTGCTCAAAGAAACATGTTCCTTCGACATCACCTATCATTACACAAACTGCTTTTACCATTTTAATTAAATTTTATAATTACGATTTTTAATAAATTTTTTATTATTTAATGCAACAAGATGTTTTGTTATTGAAATCTAAATTAGAAATGATTCAAGATGTTTATTACGATTTAAGTAAAAATTTTCTTCTAACTGCTACTCACGACATCTGACGGTTTTGAAATGAAAATTTTAAAACTATAAAGAAAAACAAAAGTTCTTTTGTAAAGACATTTCTTAAAGTCGAGTAATTGAAAAAAAACTTTTAATTTCATTTTTTAATTTTTTATTTTATTTTTACCAATTAATTAAATGCATCATCATCAATCTCATCTGCTCTAAAAACTTCATATTTTTTTACTTCTGCATCTGCAATTTCTCCAAATTTTTCTGGTATATTTTCTTCTGCCTCTGATCTTTTTAATGGTCCACTAACAATCAAAGTTTCATCATCTGGTGCAAATATTTCATAATTTTTTATTTCCGAATCAACAATTTCATCCAAATTTTCTTCAGTCACATCTATGCCTTCATCGTAAGTTTCTTTTGATCCATCTTTAGTTCCAATTAATTTGTCTTTAACTTTTCCAAGTTTTTCTTTTGTTGCATCTTTTGCATCAATCAATTTTTCTTTAGTTTTTTCAAAAATTCCCTTGTTTTCACTCATTTTTTATTTTTCAGGTCTTATTTGAATAACTTGCAGAATAATAATGATATTGCGTAAAAAAATTCATGATAAAATGGAATGAAAAAATTTTCTAGTGTTGAAGTGCTTCCATTCTTTTGGAAATTGCATTGTGGATATTTTTGAGTTTGTAAATATTGTGAAATTTTTCATACGCAATTTTTCTTTACTTACTTTTTTATCAATGAGTGTGAACTATTACTAAAAATTCATAAAGCACTTTTTTTAAAAATGATCTTGTTGTTGATCAAAGCTCAAATGTAAATAACTTTAAAAATGTAAACAAAGTCCAATAAAACATGAATATATTTCAGAGTCCGAAATCGAATAAAAAAATACACGTAACTCGAATAATTTTATTCGAATAAGCATACAATTTTTTATTCGATTTCGGACTCTGATATATTTTATTAAACACGAAAAAAAATTCATCAAAGTTTTTGACAAACACTAAAGGGCAAAATTTTACCTTTTGTGTTTTTACTCAATAATGTTTTCGAAAAAATTATAAATTTTTACTTTTAACGCTTCTTTTGATTCAAATTTTCTGTTAAAACGTTCAATCATAAAGTTTTTTAGAACTTTCTGTTGATTCCTCTTTCACATCAAACAATTTTTACAAAATTTTTCCAAGCTTCTTTTTGTTTGCATCGATTAATTTATCCTTGGCTTTTTCGAGAATTTCGTTTTTCATAGTCATGTTTTATTATTTAGAACTTAATAGAATGAAAAGAAGAAGAAAATAATTTTTTGAATAAACAAATGGTTAAAATAATTAAAAAATTTTAGTTTTGGTGAGTTTCCTTTCAGTTGGAAATTCTAACTTTAAAGTTTATTTTTTTTAAAAAATTTCAGTTTTTAATACAAGTGATGATAATTTTTTTGAATGAAAACATTACATGATATCAGGAAAATCATTATAAAAATCTGAGTTGTAAAAGTAGCTATCTACATTGCCTACTTTTCATATAAAAATTTACTTTTTTTTATATGAAAAGCAGATCAACTTTTTCAACCTAGGTAAAAATTAAAAATTTAATTAAGAAAGTAAAATTTTTATTTATTTTGTGAATTTTTTTTACAAAAAGTTTAATGCATTCCCTTAAAATTTATCGACTTCTGCTAAACTTTTTCTGGATCTGATTCCTTGTTTTTGATTTTCTGAACTTTCGTTTTCACCATAAATCATCATTTTAACCTTTTATCAGCTACTTTTTAATTTATCTTTGATGTCACCAAGCTTTTCTTTTGTTGTGTCTTTTGCATCAAATTAATTTTTCTTTAGTTTTTTCAAGAATTTCCCTTACTTCACTCATTTGGAGAATTTTTAGCTCTTTTTGGAATGACGAACAAGAAATAAATGAGAACGAGAAAATTCAGTCCCATGGTGAAATTGATCAAAGAATTTGGTGAGTTTTCCATTAAATTGGAAGTTGTATAGAGATATTTTTGTTGATATTTAAGTGCAAGTGGTGAAATTTTAAATATTTAAGGTAAGAAAGATTTTTAAATTTTTAAACTTCATGGTACATCTCACTGTCTTCATTTTCTTTCATTCTATAAACTTCAGCCATATTTTTCTCTGGATCTTTCATTTCTTCCTTCTTGATGTTCAGAAAATTTATTTCCTCATCAAAAATCTTTTTGCTTTTATTTCAGCTATTTTCATTTTTCTTTAATATCTCCTAGTTTTTCTACAGTCACTTCTTTAGCTTCAATAAATTTTTCTTTGTTGCATCGATCAAAGTTTTCTTTAACTTCTTTTAAAATTATTTATTTTGTCACTCATTATTTTTGACTTTTTATCTACTCAATTGAAACAATTTGAAATGAATGAAAAGAACGAAAATAAACAAGGTGTTTTTTTTTGTTTGGTGAATTCCATTCGGTAAGAATAAAAAAAGAACATTCTTATTTTATTATGAATAAAATTGAAGGAAAATTAAATATTGCTTTCCAGTTTTTGGAAAGAATATTCGTTATTTTTTTACAATCTCACATAGAGAAACAAAATTATTGAATAAGCTCTGTATTCGTGGAAGTAAACATGAACTGGAATATTTTTCCATATATTTGAATAAAACTGAAAAGAAAATATTTGAAGAAATAAATTTTATTATTTTTTTTATTCTAATTCTGTGAAATTGAAAATGAATGGCATTTTTTATGAAATATTTTGCGACATTATCATTGAGAAGCAATTTAAAATTTTATTTTTGTAGTTAATTTTACTTAGAATCTTAATTAACTTAAACCAAGGGGTTGAAACTCTATCAAAAAAATTATTCAAATATCAAAAAAAGTATCAAAAAACTGTATCGGATTTTTGATAATTTGCATGAAGTAAATGAAAACAAAAATTTTTAAATGCTTGCTTTATGAAAATATTCAAAGCTCCCGCTCTTTAAGTTAAACAAAAAGCTTAATGTGGAAATGAAGAAGTTTTTTTATACAACAATCAAATATAAAAAACAATAAATGATTAGTGAATATGCAACATTTTTTTATTTTTTTATTAAAATGACAATTAAATTGAAGACAGTAAGTAAATTGCAAAATTTGTACTCAATTGACAAAAAAAATTTTAAATTTCTGGATTTCTTCAATTCTTTTTTCTTGCTTGATTTTTAAAATTTTCATAATCATTTTCATGTTGTGTGTTTATTTCATCCAAATTTTGATTAGTTAAATCTTGAAATCTCCCATATGTCCATTTGAGGTTTTCTTTGTTCTTTCTTGATTTCTTCAATTTTTCACCTGCTATTTCCTTCGGTTCTTTAATAGTAATTCCAACATCTTTCATAAATTCCAAAGTATTTTTTTACTTCATCCAAACTTTGTTTTGTTATATGATTTAAATCTTCCAATTTTACGCCACTTACTGTATCTTTTTGTTCTCCTACATTATCCAGATCAATGTTTTTCAAATCTCCCAATTTTCAGCTGCTGCTTTTATTTCTATGCTTTCTATCTATGAACGCTATTTTATCTTGTTTCTCATCATCAATTTTATCAATTGTATTTCCGATTGCTGCATTCATTTCTAACTGTTCAGTTATGAAAGATGCAATTTTTTTCATTTTCATCACCTGCTTTATCCATTTTTATCACTTTTGGCGCTTTTATTTTTTTTTTCAAATTTTTAACTTTTTTAATTTTTAATTTTAAATTGTTATCAATTTTTATTTATTTACATCAAAATTTTCTTCAGTTTTATCTTGTGCGTCAATCGAAAGTTTCTTTGAATAATAAAGCCCCGTCAAACATAATTTTTGCGTCTTGTTTACTTAATCAACAAGTTAAGAAGTGATAGAAGAAAAGAAATTTGATAAACTTTTTTGTTTGGTGAATTTCCATTCAAAATAGAACAAAAAAGAAAACATTCTTCTTTTATTACGAACGAAGGCAAAAAAGATGCGTGAATCTTTGAATATTCATTCCAGTGACTGGAATTTTATTTTTATTGTGAAATAAAAGCTTTGAGAGATCTTATGAATTCTCAATTTAATTAATGTAACTCATTAGAAATCTACAAATGAGAATAGTACAATTCTGTTTTACATTTTACGTGACATATCTTCACTGGTCATTTTTCCAATTGGTACAAATACTTTTTTTAGTAAATTTCTATTACCCAGTGAGAATTTATTAAGGAATTTTCTAATATTTCCCCTTATCGACAAATTTAGACTGGCAGCCGAACTGTCGGTAATCAAAAGAATTTCTGATATTTCCAAGTCCGGTAGCCAAACTCTGGACAAAAAAAAATTTTTGAGGTCTCACCCCCATTTTCCTTCTCTCTGGG
>CM031382.1:8985609-9095216 GCA_018290095.1 Polypedilum vanderplanki
AGTCACTCGCCCCGCGGTCCATGCTTTCCCTATGTCATCGCTACAAATTTTAATTAAAAATTTTATTAAGGATATGTTATCGTATAGACTTTTCGAAATTCAATTAATCTTTTTTTTCAAATTTCTTTACTTATATACTTCATTTTCATTTCATTAATACTTCATTTTTTTACCCATACTTCATTTTTTTATTTATACTTCATGCATACTTCATGTAATTTTTCAAATTTTTCAGTTAAGTTTTATACATGAAGATAAGTAATATTTAAATTTAAACAAATACTGAATATTAAACATTAAAAAAGATAATAAAATTTTATAAATGATACCGAATATGTCCGCCATAAGTCGGATTACTTTAGCGCAGTTTTGGTGCCTAGATTAGTGTATGTTGACAAATTACAAAATTATTAGATTCGTTTGAAATAAATTCACGCTTTAAAATAATTTGATCGAAATAAACTTTAAAATATAGGAAAAATTATGTTTATAAAATTTTAATCCATGAAAGTACGGCGAGCGTTTTTAATTGAAGTTCAATTTACCAGTGTCCGGAACAGTTTTACAAATAACTAAAAATCAACTAAAAATTATTCTATTAAAAATAAAAGCTTAATCGATTAAATTTTAGTTGGTTTTTAGTCGAAAATTTTAATTGAATAAGTTTTAGCTGATTTTAAATTACTTGCAACTGAAATACCAAACGATTTCGGACTCTGCATTTACAGAATCTTGCAATAAATTTTGTTAATTTGAAAATAACGGTTGAGTAATATTCAAAATATTTGAAGTTCTAAGTTTTTCCGTTGGTGGCGCTGCAATCGTTTTTGCGCGCCAAAAATATTTGTTTACATTTTACAATTTGGAAATTTAAATTCGTAATTTGCTAATTAATGCAATAAGTGACAACATTCTAATAAAGATTGCCGCCAGTAACTCGATAGCACAAATCAAACACAACAAACCGTAAGTCTCTAGCTATTATAGTTTCCGAGATCTCAAAACCCGGAAGACAGCCAGCCAGCCGTTCAAAGTGAAATTATAAGATGCATTGTTGTTCCAAAAATGCGCTAAAAAAGCTTTAAAACAATATTATTTGTTTGTTTTGCTCAAAATGTTATTTTAAGTACTTGTGAAATAAATTAAAGTGTTTTTTTTTTGTGGAAATTTTATCAGAAAAAGGCTAAATAACTAGTAAACCACTAAAACAACTTGTAGAAATGCAGCCAAAATATCTGAAACTCCAAATAGTTATTGAGTTTTGTATAGTCAATAACTGTTCGAAGTTTCAAGTCTCCAACGGAGTTAAACCAAAAGTTACAGCTACGAGAAGATATTCTTTAAGAATGCTTTTAGAAAATTGTTAAAATGTCATAGTAAATGGCAAATTATTGCAAAATCTTTCATTACGTTTTTATTATAATGTCGCGCGCGACAAAAAAGAAGTGTTGCACAACAAAATTTTAAATTTTGAAAACACCTTTATAACAACTTTAATCCAAAATTCATTCATGATAGTCATAAAATATGCCAACATTTACTTATCAATTCACATGAAAATTATGAGACCAACAGATTATTTATTTTATTCTTTTAAGTTGGCGCGATAACGTTTATTTTTTAAGTTTTTTAAATTTACAATTTTGAATTTTATAGCATTTTGGTCTTTAAATCATGCCTCTAGCTGCTTTCTTTAGAGAGTTATCATTAAAAATTAAAATGTGATTTACGATCATTCCCATACATTAAAAATCTAAGAATTTTATGCAAATTTTGAATTTATTTTTTAAGATGTAACGTTTTTTTTTAAAAATTACCTGAATTATGGCTGAATTATGTCGGAATTATGAATTATGTCTAATGTTCACCTGAATTATGGCTGAATTATGGTAGAATTATGAATTATGCCTGAAGTATTTAAAAAGTATATAAACTAATGAAATTTGAAAAAATTCTTCATTCTGTTTTGAACTCTTGAACAAGCAACATCAATTGAAATTTTTTTTAAAAACTCTATTTAATTTTCACAAATCTAGTCAAAATAGATAAAAATTATTATTATTATTTATAGAAAATATAAAAGAAATGGAAAACTATCAAATTTATCAACACATTGGTCGTGGTGGCTTCGGTGAAGTGTGTCTGGCTGAGGAAAAAAAAACCAAAACAATGGTTGCGATGAAATTTATTGATAAAAATACTTTGAATAAAAGCAACACAAATAGATTGATCCTTAAAGAAGCATCTGTGAGTTTTAAAATAAAATTACATATTGTTAATAATTAATTATATTTTTTACAGATGCAAAAATCAATTAATTCCAAATTTGTGATTAAGCTAATTGATACTTTTACAAATTATCGTGATTACATTTTAGTCCTTGAATTGGCTGAAACAGATTTATTTTACTTAATACACAAACACAAGAAGTACACCTATAAGGACTCAATTATAATTTTTATTCACATTCTTTGTGGAATTGAAGCTGTTCATTCAGTAAGCGAAAAAAATTATTAAAATGTTTAGAAAAAAATATTAATAGAATATTTTTAGTTGGATATAGTACATCGTGATATTAAGCCAGAAAATATTTTACTCGTTAAGGGTACAGCAAAAATTGCTGACTTTGGTCTTGCAGCTTATGTAAAACAAGGAAGAAATGAAGTAGCTGGAAGTTATGGATATAGAGCTCCAGGTAAATAAATTTTTTTACATATTTTTTTATAGAAACTTTTATTTACTATATTTTAGAAATAATCAAAAACTTTACGTATGGCAATAAGGTTGATTTTTTTTCAATCGGATGTGTGTTTTATGAATTATTAACGCAAACTTTTGCTTTCGTTGGCCGTGATCGAAATCCAAAAGAATCCGATCAAAACTGCTGTTTAGCAAGAATATACCCACATGAAAAGGTAATACATTTTTCAAAATTTATAACTTGCAAAATTTTTATTCAACCCACCCGAAGATGAACATGAGTTGATGTATTCTTGTATTTTTTTGAAATTTTTTCCTTTATTTTTCTAATTCTAATTTAAAAGATGTGTTTTGATTTTAAATTTTTTAATGTTTATTATTTTATACTTACTACTTTGTATTTATTTTTCAATAGCTTTCAATTGAAAACATGCGTGTGATTCAAGAGCTGTGTGACAAAGATCCTGAAAAACGACTTACTGACATAAATTTAATTGCAAGTAAGGTACTAACTATTGAAGAAAGCTTGGATGAATATAAAAGTGCTAAGATTAATTGCATAATTTCATCACGTATTCCGAAAAAAAATATTGATCAAGTTGAGTCAGAGTTCAATCATCTTTTTTCAAACAATAAAACGTTTGAAGCTAATTCAAAAGGCGCTCAGACTGACCATTTTTCACAAAAGCATTTTAAAAATATATCTGTCCAAACTGATCTTAATGAACAGCAGCCAGTAATTATTCAACTTCAACACATGGAAAACATTCCTATGGATATTGAAATTCTACAAGAAATTCCGAAGGAAAATATAGATCATGATGAACCTTTTGAAGAAATTGAAATAGCAAATGAAAGTGACAAAACAGAAGAAGAACTATCAAGAATGGATAACGAGAGCATCCATAAATTTTTCGCATTAAAAATGATAAGACATGGAAAAGCCCAATACGAGTGCAATTATGAATCTTGCAAATCAAAACAACGAGGAACTATCTTAAAAAATACAAATAATAAAGATCAACACATTCGTCGACACGTTGATAAAATTACTAAAAAACACACTTGTAATGTGTGTAAAATTACATTTGCTTCGAATGAAATTTTAAAAAACCACAAATGTAATAAAGAAAAAAAAATTAAATGGAAGTCGATGAATAAACGTGACACATCGTATTAAATAACATTCGCATGCTAATATTTTCAATACTGGTAAAAATTTGTCAAATTCATTTGGTAAAAAAATTAAAAACTTTTCAGTTTTCCTATGTAATTTATATGAATAATTTTGTACAAGTTTTTCTTGAATTTGTTCAATTTGATATTTTTAATTTTATATCTAACTACTAAATTAAACATTAATAATTTTCTGTTTTATTCTTTAATTTACAAGTGATGTTGATAACTTTATTGGAAATAAAAAAAGATTTTAAATTAAAAAAATCCCAAAATTTTTTTGGAACAAATGCTGTTAAATAACTTAATATAGCTCAAGTCTAAATATTAACGAGTACTGAATTCTCTCATTATTATCAATTGTTCATCTCTTTTTTTGTATATCTTGTTCTGCTGTAATTGCATTGGATGACTGTGACAATTTCTCATAAGGAATTACTTGTACTATCTCAACATTCATGGACATATATTCAATATTATTGTTGGTAATTCATTGTTTTCTTACAAGATTTGGAAGAACTTAGAAAAATTAGCAGTTTTACAATGCATCATGTGAAACGTTATGAGAAAAATGCTTCAAATGTAATTGATCTGATGAGCAACAGTGATGAAAAAAAAGAAATTAAAACGATTGATTTCGTTAGCGATTATAGTGATGCGAAAAATGAGTCTGTAGATGTTGATCAAGAAGAAAATGAATCTGGTCAAGAAGTTGGAAAATATCATCCAGATGCAATTTGGGCATCATCGATTGAAAAAAAAAACCTTTTTTTTCGTTAGACAACTCACTAACTTTAGTCTAGTTCCATCATAAAAAAAACTTTTTTCAATCGGATTACGGTGATTGAAAACTCTAAACAATACCTCGAAACGGGTTTCGATTTATGTTTTTTGAGCTTCTTATTTAAAAGTTATGAGAACATGTTTGTTTAAAAGAGTCAATTTTTGGCATTTTTTCCGATTTTTTGACTTTAATCGTGTACCAAAACGAAACCTGATGACTGCATGTCACAATTTTTATTACCAACTATTTGAGACTAATCAAATTACAAAAAAAAGTTGAAATTGATCAAGCACAAAAAAAAGCTTTATGACTCATAAAGTAAAATCATAGTTCATACTTTATAAAAATATTTTGTAAATTTCAACAACCTGGCCCACTGTGAGATCTTTGATTTATATTTAATATAAATAAATAATAAAATAAACAACAAATATATTTTACAAAACATATTTAACAACATTTCTAAATAAACAATAAGACTTTATTTTAAATCAAACAATCTTAATCACTTTCATAGCCAGAGTCTACTGTAGGAGGCATAGGCATCACAGCACCTTCAAAATGAAAGGGATTAACACATAAAGAATCTAAAGGACAGCCAGCACGAGCATCTAATGAAATAAAATTAAATTGATACTTAGAAAAACAATAGAATGACCGTTAGAGGCGAACTCTTCACTAATTAAACAGTCTACATTTTCTGCGTGCACATCACGTAACGCTTCAATTATTTCCCCATATGCTTGGATGTTACGCATAATTAAAATATTCTCCCAACGTTGTTCAATGGCATTATCAATGAAATCTCTGCGTGCTCTTTGATAGAGCCGGATGGCACGCAATTTTGCATATAAGTCTCTATGTATGTTACGCTGCATCTACAGAAAAAAAGAAACATCCAGTTAAGAATCTGGAGAATTTAGTAAAAAGATCCAGTGCACTGGATGTTGGATTTTTTGAAAATCATGCTTTATGAAAATTGAATTTTTTGATATACTTACTATTTAATTAATTAAAACCCAAAAAAGCTGTAGCACAGAAAATGATCTACCTGTAATGAAAAGGATGATCAGATTATAAAATTTTATCAAAGTATAATGTTTGTACTTAATTAAGCATAAATTTCATCTTAATTCATGGTTTTTGTGATTAATTTTATCATTACTTACTTTCTATGACTAAAACTTGATGATAATCACAATAATTTTAAGAAATTTCTCGATTTCAGAAAACAAAAACTCTTACATGCAATGATGCGAAAAATGATGCGAAAATTTGAAAAACTATCGTTAAAAAAACCATCGTTGCAACACGATGGTGATTTAGTTCCTTTTGAAGACTACGTTGAAGGTTAGTTTGATACAGATTTAATAGCAACGTTTTTAAGATATGTAGAAACAAAAGATAATGTGGTCTTCTATTCTGGCTTGCATGCTCATTATGTGACAATTTTGAAGAAAAATGATGGATTCCTTTTGATTGATAGTCATCCAGTATATCGCTGCATCTTTTATTATGATATTTTGGTACTTTTAAATGATTTGGAAGAACTTAGAGAAATTGGCAGTTTTACAATGCATCATGTGAAACGTTATGAGAAAAATGCTTCAAATGTAATTGATCTGATGAGCAACAGTGATGAAGAAAAAGAAATTAAAACGATTGATTTCGTTAGCGATTATAGTGATGCGAAAAATGAGTCTGTAGATGTTGATCAAGAAGAAAATGAATCTGGTCAAGAAGTTGGAAAATATCACCCAGATGCAATTTGGGCATCATCGATTGAAAAAAAAAACCGGTTTTTTCGTTAGACAACTCACTAACTTTAGTCTAGTTCCATCATAAAAAAAAACTTTTTTCAATCGGATTACGGTGATTGAAAACTCTAAACAACGGTTTTCGATTTATATTTTTAGCGCATTTTTGGAACAACAATGCCGCTTATATCTTCACTTTGGCTGGCTGGCAATGGCTGGGCTGGCTGGCTGGCTGTCCGCTGGCTGGCTGCTGGCTGGGTGGCTGGTGGGGATGAGATCTCGAAAAACTACAATAGCAGCGCTTCCGGTTTGCTGTGTTTGATTTGTTGGCTATCGAAGTTATTGGCGGCATTCTTTTAGTTAGATATGTTTGGTTACTTATGCATTACAATTAGGAAATTACGATTAAAATTTCCAAATTGAAAATGTAATATAAACGCGAAGTTAGCTGCGAAAACGATTGCAGCGCCACCAACGGAAGTTGGAGACTTCCAAATATTTTTGATAATTTTACCAACCGTTAATGTTATATCATAAAATTTAGTCATAAGATTCTGTAAATGCAGAGTCTCAACCGTTTGGTATTTTTATTTGCATAAAAAGTTTAAACACCAATTGCAAACAAATTAAAATTTTCAAGCTGGAAAACCAAACTAAAATGTAATCGATTCAATTTGATTAAAATAAACACAGCTTAAAATTTAAGTTGATTTTTAGTTAAATTTGTAAACGGTTTTGGACTCTGGTAAGATTAAGCACCAATTAAAAACGCTGCCGTACTTTCATGCATACAAAATTTGTATAATATATGTTTTCCCTATATTTTAATTTGATTGCGATCAAATTTTTTTTTAAGTTAAATTTTCTTTATCTAAAACAATCTTATATGGAGTTAATTATCAACATACACTGACTCTTGGGACCAAAACTTTTTAATGCGCTAAAAGTAATGCCGTCCTTATGGCGGAACTTTCCATCGTTTGAGCTTTCTATTTAAAAGTTATGAGAAATGTTTGTTTAAAAAAGAGTCAATTTTTGGCATTTTTTCGATTTTTGACTTTAATCGTGTACCAAAACGTAACCTGATGACTGCATGTCACAATTTTATTACCAACTATTTGAGACTAATCAAATTACAAAAAAAGTGGAATTTGATCAAGCACAAAAAAAAGCTTTATGACTCATAAAGTAAAATCATAGTTCATACTATAAAAATATTGTAAATTTCAACAACCTGCGCCCACTGTGAGATCTTTTGATTTATATTAATATAAATAAATAATAAAATAAACAACAAATATATTTAACAAAACATATTTAACAACATTTCTAAATAAACAATAAGACTTATTTTAAATCAAACAATCTAATCACTTCATAGCCAAGAGTCTACTGTAGGAGGCATAGGCATCACAGCACCTTCAAAATGAAAGGATAACACATAAAGAATCTAAAGGACAGCCACACGAAGCATCTAATAAATAAAATTAAATTGATACTTAGAAAAACAATAGAATGACCGTTAGAGGCGAACTCTTCACTAATAAAACAGTCCCATTCTGCGTGCACATCACGTAACGCTCAATTATTCCCCATATGCTTGGATGTTATATATTAAATATCTCCCAACGTTGTTCAATGGCATTATCAAGTGAAATCTCTGCGCTGCTCTTGATAGAGCCGGATGGCACGCAATTTTGCATACAAGTCCTCTATGTATGTTACGCTGCATCTACAGAAAAAAAGAAACATCCAGTTAAGAAATCGAAATCCAGTGCACTGAATGAAAAATTGAAATTTTTTGATATACTACTATTTAATTAATTAAAACCCAAAAAAGCTGTAGCACAGAAAATGATCTACCTGTAATGAAAAGGATGACTCAGATTTAAAATTTTATCAAAGTATAATGTTTGTACTTAATTAAGCATAAATTTCATCTTAATTCATGGTTTTTTTTGTGATTAATTTTATCATTACTTACTTCTATGACTAAAACTGATGATATCACAATATATTTTAAGAATTTTCGATTTCAGAAAACAAAACTCCTTACATGCAATGATGCGAAAAATGATGCGAAATTTGAAAAACTATCGTTAAAAAAACCATCGTTGCAACACGATGGTGATTTAGTCCTTTGAAGACTACGTGAAGGTAGTTTGATACAGATTTAAGAGCAACGTTTTTAAGATATTAGAAACAAAAGAATGTGGTCTTTATTCTGGCTTACAGCTCAATATGTGACAATTGAGGAAAAATATGGATTCATTTTGATTGATGGTCATCCAGTATATCGCTGCATCTTTTATTACGAATATTTTGGTACTTTAAATGATTGGAAGAACTTAGCGAAATTGGCAGTTTTACAATGCATCATGTGAAACGTTATGAGACAAATGCTTCAAATGTAATTGACTGATGAGCAACAGTGATGAAAAGAAATTAAACGATTGATTTCGTCGCGATTATAGTGATGCGGAAAATAGTCTGTAGATGTTGATCAAGAAGAAAATGAATCTGGTCAAGAAGTTAGAAAATACTCATCTAGAATGCAATTTGGGCATCATCGATTGATTTAGTTGAAGATGTTGATGATATCCGGATAAATTGGAGCAATACTGTTCGAAAGGTTTTTTGAAAGACCACGGAAATGCTTATGCAGCATTAGAAAATGAAAGAAAATGTGATGTGGAAAATGTAAATTGGCTATAACGATTCTCATAACAATATGTGTCCTTTTCATGGATCTGTAGGCATGACTTAGGCAATCATCACAAATTCCGCATAAACTGTAAGACTAAAGCAAAATATGGTGAGAGCTCTTATGAATTTATTAATAAGAAGATTACAAGATGCAGCACGAGTTATTGGAGCAGAAATTGCTGAGAAATTACAGAGTAAACAAAAAAATCTTAAGCAAAGCAAATAAGTCAGATTGTCCAGCCAAAAGATTAAACGTAGACTCAGTATCACGAACTAAAGATTTTCCTCATATCGCGTTTTAAGAGAATTCGATAATCTATGGCTGCTTCGTGAAGTTGAGTTTGAAACTATCCGTCAATATAGTGCATTGGTCGGTACAAATATTTGCGTAATATTGCTGCTGGCGGAATTTATTACAATGAGATTATAGATCAGCCTGGAATTTTATATGTACTAAACTTTGACAATGAAGTTGATCCAAACCACAAGCTAAAGGATCTAATCGAAATTTGATGTGCAAGACTGGTCAATAATAAAAAAAAATGTGCCAAAATTCACACTTTGCATTGTTTAAAGTATCGCTCTTTGAGATGATTTTCAAGATGTTCTAAAATTCTGATGATAAAATGGTTATGTCATAAGAGATTCACTCATGAAAAAGCTCATAAAGGAATATGGTCAATACAAATGTGATCAATGTGATTACAGTACCGATATAAAAACTATTTGCTCATCATAAAAATCGTAAGCACGCCTCATAACTCGTGAGTGTTCAGTTTGTGCTAAAACTTCATAATTCAAAAATGGATCATGGAAACATACCAAATCTATTCATGGAAAAACGTGCCATTCAACTTTCTTTGTACTTATTTAAATGTAATAAGAGATTTACAAATTTAGTTGAAACTATGCACACAAAAGTCACCAATCGAAAATTACACCATACTATTGCTTAATGCATAACATGATATTATATAGAGTCTTGACGTGTAGGTAAGCCATCAAAAGATTTTTTGGGTAAGTGTTGACCAAAGGTGGTCCACACATGCATTTCCATCACATGGACCAAAAAAAATATTTTTTCCAAAAAGTCTTAAAATGTCAAAAACATATCAGAAATAATTTTTAAAAAAAATGACTTGTTGGGCAAATCATTCTTTACAAAATAAAACAAAAGTTTACGGCGCAGATCAGTGAGCGCAACAAATCGCTGTGCGTGTTGCTCAAGAAAAACTTTTTTCAAATTACTTCGGCGCCTCGGTTATTATATTTTCTTTATGGACATGCATCATTGGGTCAAATTCAAAATGCCTTAGAAATCACTTCAGACATGTTTTGTCGACGTTACAATTGTCGCGCATCATTTTTATTGTCACAGGCGACAAATGTTGCAAGCGATCGCAGTGTCATTAGCGGCGAAAGTTGGAACTTAAATCGCAATTTTCATACTAGGCTAGCCCCTACATAGTGGCACCAGTTTCTTACCAAAAGTTGATGTTGTTTGATAAAATGCCACAGATTACGAATATTAAGAATTTTGACGAAAAAATGTAATCTGTGAGCTGTAGAGTGCCCACAAACGCACAGACATCCCATCGCAGTTTTTTGGCATACTCGGACATGGAGTGACCAATTTTATGAAAGTTGGCTGTTCGATTGAAAATTACAGGCACCATCTAAAAATACTTGATGTACATAGGTGGTAATGCTTAGATTAGAGAAAGTGGAAAAAAGTGAAAAATGAACAAAGTCAAACAAAATCTAAATGATTACATCTTAAATTTTTAAAATCTTTTTTTTAATATTTCGAGGCATGCACTTTATTAACTTTACGTTGGATAAATTTTGAAATAAAACTTTGTAATAAAAAGTTTAATCTAAAAATTTCTCTATTGATGTGAGACTCAAAAAATCTTCTAATAAACATCAAAATAGAAAGCTTTTCCATGTGACAATATAAATTTATGCCTTGCAGATGCCAATAACGCCGCAAGCCAGGCGGCCCAGCGTTACCGTCTTTCTTTGATGTTTCTGCACCACCAACACCCAAATCATTCTGGATTAGTGTGGACAACCATTGTTCGACCATAATACTAAATTCTCCATTTAAAGACATCACTTTATCAGTTATATCAATTTTAGCGCGTTCCATCAGCTCCAGCTTCGACATTTCCCAAATCACCAACCTAAAATTTTAGAATAAGTTTAAAAAAACTTTGAACAAAAGATGAAAAACTTTAATTTAACATGACGATTTTCTACATTCGGTGCACCATGATCTTTATTAGTGGGTTGAAATGTTGACCAGCTGACATGCAGCCATTGGTATTGTCACCATATTCATGGACGTGAAAACTTTAAGAAATTTAAAAATTTTAAAGTTTCTGACATAATTTTCAAAAGTTTTACTTTTTATCTTATTAATTTTGAAATTTAATTTTTATAAATTTAAAAATCTTGTAAAACTTTAAAAAAAGTCCGTTAATAAGAAAAAATAAAAAAATTTCATAACTCACCATGTAATCCAGGTTTAAGACCTTTGACCTCACCGGTAATATGAACTGGCCTTTTCCATCCTAAAAACAAAAACAATGCAATAATATTTTTATTCAACACCGCAATTTCAAAACGTATTTTTTTATTGATTTTTTCCGGTAATGGAAAATTACAAAAAATTTAAAAAATTCAAACTTACAGCTTGCTCAAAGAAACATGTTCCTTCGACATCACCTATCATTACACAAACTGCTTTTACCATTTTGATTAAATTTTATAATTTACGATTTTTTATGAATTTTTTAAATCAAAAAGATGTTTTGTTATTGAAATCTAAATTAGAAATGATCCAAGATGTTTATTACGATTTAAGTAAAATTTTCTTCTAACTGCTATTCACGACATCTGACGGTTTTGAAATGAAAATTTTAAAACTATAAAGAAAAACAAAATGTTTCAAAGACTTTTTCATAAAATCATCAATCAGTCAAAAACTTTAATTTCATTTTTTATTTTTTTTATTTTATTTTTACCAATTAATTAAATGCATCATCATCAATCTCATCTGCTCTAAAGACTTCATATTTCTTTATTTCTGCATCTGCAATTTCTCCAAATTTCTCTGGTAATTTTTTCTGCCTCTGATCTTTTTAATGGTCCACTAACAATCAAAGTTTCATCATCTGGTGCAAATATTTCATAATTTTTTATCTCTGAATCAACAATTTCATCCAAATTTTCTCAGTCACATCTATGCTTCATCGTAAATTTTCTTTTGATCCATCTTTAGTTCCAATTAATTTGTCTTTAACTTTCAAGTTTTTCTTTTGTTGCATCTTTTGCATCAATCAATTTTTCTTTAGTTTTTTCAAAAATTCCCTTGTTTTCACTCATTTTTTATTTTTCAGGTCTTATTTGAATAACTTGCAGAATAATAATGATATTGCGTAAAAAAATTCATGATAAAATGGAAAAAGGAATGAAAAAATTTTCTAGTGTTGAAGTGCTTCCATTCTTTTGGAAATTTCATTGTGGATATTTTTGAGTTTGTAAATATTGTGAAATTTTTCATACGCAATTTATCTTTACTTACTTTTTATCAAGGAGTGTGAACTATTACTAAAAATTCATAAAGCACTTTTTTTAAAAATGATCTTGTTGTTGATCAAAGCTCAAATGTAAATAACTTTAAAAATATAAATAAAGTACAATAAAACGTCACCATATTTTATTAAACACGAAAAAAAATTCATCAAAGTTTTTGACGAAGTAAACACTAAAGGGCAAAATTTTACCTTTTGTGTTTTTACTCAATAATGTTTCGAAAAATTATAAATTTTTACTTTAACGCTTCTTTTGATTCAAATTTTCTGTTAAAACGTTCAAATCATAAAGTTTTTTAGAACTTTCTGTTGATTCCTCTTTCACATCAAACAATTTTTACAAAATTTTTCCAAGCTTCTTTTTCGTTTGCATCGATTAATTTATCCTTGGTTTTTTCGAGAATTTCGTTTTTCATAGTCATGTTTTATGTTTTAGAACTTAATAGAATGAAAAGGAAGAAAATAATTTTTTTGAATAAACAAATGGTTAAAATAATTAAAAAATTTTAGGTTTTTGGTGAGTTTCCTTTCAGTTGGAAATTCTAACTTTAAAGTTTATTTTTTTTAAAAAATTTCAGTTTTTAATACAAGTGATGATAATTTTTTGAATGAAAACATTACATGATATCAGAAAATCATTATAAAAATCTGAGTTGTAAAAGTAGCTATCTACATTGCCTACTTTTCATATAAAAATTTACTTTTATTTTATATGAAAAGCAGATCAACTTTTTCAACCTAGGTAAAAATTAAAAATTTAATTAAGAAAGTAAATTTTTATTTATTTTGTGAATTTTTTTTACAAAAAGTTTAATGCATTCCCTTAAAATTTATCGACTTCTGCTAAGCTTTTTTCTGGATCTGATTCCTTGTTTTTGATTTTCTGAACTTTCGTTTCCACCATGGATCATCATTTTAACCTTTTTATCAGCTACTTTTAATTTATCTTTGATGTCACCAAGTTTTTCTTTTGTTGTGTCTTTTGCATCAATTAATTTTTCTTTAGTTTTTTCAAGAATTTCCCTTACTTCACTCATTTTGAGAATTTTCAGCTCTTTTTGGAATGACGAACAAGAAATAAATGAGAACAAGAAAATTCAGTCACATGGTGAAATTGATCAAGAATTTGGTGAGTTTCCATTAAATTGGAAGTTGTTTAGAGATATTTTTGTTGATATTTAAGTGCAAGTGGTGAAAATTTTAAATATTTAAGGCAAGAAAGATTTTTAAATTTTTAAACTTCATGGTACATGTCACTGACTTCATTTTCTTTCATTCTATAAACTTCAGCCATATTTTTCTCTGGATCTCTCATTTCTTCCTTCTGATGTTCAGAAAATTCATTTCCATCATCAAAAATCTTTTTTGCTTTTATTTCAGCTATTTTCATTTTCTCTTTAATATCTCCTAGTTTTTCTACAGTCACTTCTTTAGCTTCAATAAATTTTTCCTTTGTTGCATCGATCAAAGTTTCTTTAACTTCTTTTAAAATTATATTTTTGTCACTCATTATTTTGACTTTTTATCTACTCAATGAAACAATTTGAAATGAATGAAAAGAAACGAAAAATAAACAAGGTGTTTTTTTTTTGTTTGGTGAATTTCCATTCGGTAAGAATAAAAAAGAACATTCTTATTTTATTATGAATAAAATTGAATGGAAATTAAATATTGCTTTCCAGTTTTTGGAAAGAATATTCGTTATTTTTTTTACAATCTCACATAGAGAAACAAAATTATTGAATAAGCTCTGTATTGTGGAAGTAAACATGAACTGGAATATTTTTCAATATATTTGAATAAAAACTGAAAAGAAAATATTTGAAGAAATAAATTTTATTATTTTTTTATCTAATTCTGTGAAATTGAAAATGAATGGCATTTTTTATGAAATATTTTGCGCATTATCATTGAAAAGGTATTGAAAACTTTTTATTGTAGTTAATTTTACTTAGGATCTTAATTATTTTAAACCAAGGGGTTGAAACTCTATCAAAAAATTATCAAATTAACAAAAAAACTATCAAAATTTCAAAAACTTGTAATGGATTTTTGATAATTTGTATGAAGTTAACTGGAAAACAGAAATTTTTCAATGCTTGCTTTATGAAAATTATCAAAGCTCCCGCCCTTTAAGTTAAATAAAAAGCTTAATCCTGAAAATGAAAAAGTCTTTTAATACAACAATCAAACATAAAAACAATAAATGATAAGTGAATATGCAACATTTTTTTATTTTTTATTCAAATTGACAATTATAATTGAAGACAGTAAGTAAATTGCAAAATTTGTACTCAATTGACAAAAAAATTCTTTAAATTTCTGGAATTTCTTCAATTCTTTTTCTTGCTTGATTTTTAAAATTTTCATAATCATTTTTCATTGTGTGTTTTATTTCATCCAAATTTTGATTAGTTAAATCTTTGAAATCTCCCAAATGTCCATTTGAGGTTTTCTTTGTTTCTTCTTGAGTTTCTTCAATTTTTTCACCTGCTATTTCCTTCGGTTCTTTAATAGTAATTCCAACATCTTTCATAAATTCCAAAGTATTTTTTACTTCATCCAAACTTTGTTTTGTTATATGATTTAAATCTTCCAATTTTACGCCACTTACTGTATCTTTTGGTTCTCCTACATTATCCAGATCAATGTTTTTCAAATCTCCAATTTCAGCTGCTGCTTTTATTTCTATCTTTCTATCTATGAACGCTATTTTATCTTGTTTCTCATCATCAATTTTATCAATTGTATTTCCGATTGCTGCATTCATTTCCAACTGTTCAGTTATGAAAGATGCAATTTTTTCATTTTCATCACCTGCTTTATCCATTTTATCACTTTTGGCTCTTTTATTTTTTTCAAAATTTTAATATTTTTTATTATTTTAATTTTTAATTCTTATCAATTTTTATTTATTTACATCAAAATTTTCTTCAGTTTTATCTTGTGCGTCAATCAAAGTTTCTTTGAATAATAAAGCTCCGTCAAACATAATTTTTGCGTCTTGTTTACTTAATCAACAAGTTAGAAATGATAGAAGAAAAGAAATTTTGATAAACTTTTTTGTTTGGTGAATTTCCATTCAAATAGAACAAAAAAGAACATTCTTCTTTTATTACAAACGAAGGCAAAAAGATGCGTGAATTTTGAATATTCATTTCCAGTGACTGGAATTTTATTTTTATTGTGAAATAAAAGCTTTGAGAGATCTTATGAAATTCTCAATTTAAATTAATGTAACTCAATTAAAATCTACAAATGGGAATAGTACAATTCTGTTTTACATTTTCACGTGACATTTCTTCACTGGTCATTTTTCCAATTTGTACAAATACTTTTTTAGTAAATTTCTATTAGCCAGTGAGAAATTTAGTAAAGAATTTTCTAATATTTCTCCTTATCCGAACTAAATTTAGACTGGCAGCCGGACTATCTGTTATCAAAAAAATCTTCTGATATTTTCAAGTCTCCAGACCAAAAAAGTTTCTCATTAAGTAGACAAATTGCTTTAATTTAGAATAGGAGATTTAATTTATTAAAATCTATACTGTGTTATGTAAATAAAATTCATTTACCAATTTTAATTTTGATATGAAAAAAGAAAAGTCACAAAATTAATTCTGTTTTTTAATGCTCAGCTTTGCGCCTAAAAATTCTATTTGATAAACTGTTTTGTATGAATCAGTGATGAAATGATTTCTTGAAATTATGTAATTTTTTGACAAAACCTGTTATAATTTAAAGTATAAAGTTTATTTAAACAACGATTCTCTACAAATTTCCTCATAAACAACCAAAATAAAATAACTTCATGCCTGAAAAATGTCTTGGTAAATAAACCAATTTTTGTGCTTTTCAAAATCTTTTATTTTATTTTCAAATTTAGTTCAATACATTTTCATCAACTTTATCAGCAGTGAAATACTGATATTGTGTGTTATCCGATCCAAACGTTCCTTCCATTCTGTCAGCAGAAAAATCCTTGCCTTCATCGAAAACTTCACTGTGTCTTTCTTCTGGATATTTATGGTCTGATTTAACCAATTTGTGCTTTATTTCACCAAGTTTTTCTTTCGTTGCATCCTTTGCATCGATCAATTTTTCTTTGGCTTTTTCAAGAATTTCCTTAACTTCGCTCATTTTGGAGTTTTACGTCTTTATCGAATGATATGCAGAAGAGAAATGATAATATGAAGGATGAGAAAAAAATTAAGATAAAAATGATCTGGATGGTGAATTTCCATGCTATTTGGAAAAGAATTTTAGAATGCTGTTTTAAGTTTTTTATTTTGTTGAATTATTGAATGTTTTTAGGTGATGAAAAATTTATTTTAGAATTTTAAAATATTAAAATTTTAAATATTTTAGAAAGATATTTTCATTGACATTCTGAAGAGAAATTAAACAAAAGATTTTGATATAATGGAAATTAAATTTTACTTCCAACATTGGAAATAGCGTTTTTTTATTTTCTTAGCAACAAAGTTTTTTAAATCAGAAAAATGTTCATCATTATCAAAAATTTGTCAAATATTTTTCTTGAAATTTGACATTTGCACTTTAAATAATAAGAAATTGATAATTCAATCATAAACAAATTTTTTTGCTATAAAAATCCAATGTTATTTTTAATATTTATTCAGTTTATTTTTAAGAGTTTTAGAATGATGAAGATAATTTTTATTTGCTTCACAATTTTTATTACAGAAATTCGTAAGTTAAGATAAAATTATCAAAAAATATTTTTTAAATGTTTTTTTTACAGAATCATTGAATAATGTAGAAAAATTTCTTAATGACAATTGTGGAGATGTGCAACATCTTAATAGAACTGATGGAAGTTATTTAAAATCATTTTGCCGTGTTAGTCAAGAATTTAACTTTGAAGAAGCTCAATCAGTTTGTAAAAGTCTCGAATATGAAAACATAAAAATGCAACTTTATGTGATGAAAACTCTTGAAGATGAAGAAGTTTTATTTAAATACAAAAATTACAAATATCGTAGTTGTGGTGGCTGCAGTTTTTGGATTAACGGAAAAGAAGAAAATAATCAATGGTGGGCAATGACTGATCCTAAAGAAAAACTTTTTGAAGGCATCAAAGTTAGAGATAGAAATGGTCAATGTTTGATGATAAGCAATGCATACGGAAAATATGAAAATTATAATTGGGATTGTCAGAAAAAGATGCATATTTTGTGTGAATTTGACGCATCATCAACTTTTACTGATGAATCAGAGAATTCAATAGAAAATAAATAAATAATAGATCATAGAAAATTATAAAAATAGAATTAAAACTAAAAAAACTCTGTAGCAATTTTAAAAAAATATTCACAGGAAAGAAAGAAAAATCTAGTGACCAGAACGGTAATTTATAATGAATAAAATCCGAGTAAAGTTTTCCAATGAATTTTATTGAATTATTTCGAAAAAAATATTAAAGATGGAAATATATGATTTTTATCATTATGATCATTTGTAATTTTTCATGATTTTTTTTAATTTTCTGTGTTCTTTTCAAGACTTTTGTGATGTTTCCTTTAAAAATTTTTACTGCTAGGGAAATTACAATACTTTAAGACATGCACTATAATTTAGATAAGTTGTGAAATTATTTTGAATAGAAAAGAGTAAAAAGACATTAAATGATTTTTTAAATAAACGTTTCTAGTCAATTTATAGTTTAAATAAATGTTAATGGTTTACACATCCCTAAAAAGCTATTAAAATTACCTTTTTTGATAATGTATAAATTAATTTTTAGCGAATTTTTGGAAAAAAATACGCTATTATATTCACTTGGCGTTCGGCTGTTCGGCTGGCTGGCTGGGTGAGTGAGATCTCGAAAACTATAATAGCTAGAGTTTTCCGGTTTGTTTTAAATGAATTGTGCTATCGTGTAGGCGTGCACAATCTACTTTTTATTGAGCCCAATTGTTATTGAGAATGATAATTTGCGAAAAATAATTTCTAAAGAAAAATTTTTGAACGTAAACAAATATGGCGGAGTGCGTTCAGAAAAATATTTTTTTGAATACACATTTGTCCGTTATTTTCAGATAAAATTTTTAACAAATCAACAACTTTTCGCATAAATATTAGAGGAAAACTCTTGTTTTTTCGCAAATTTGAGAAATTCTGCAAATGTATATTTTAAATTGTTTCAATAAGAACTTAGAAAACTTTGTTCGACTTTTTACCGCATATACACTTGTTAATAGATACTGATCTGTTGCGCCAAAATTCGCTCTAATCTAGTATGATGGAACATATACTGATTAATTTCTGGTTTTAGTGAACCTGAAGAGTTTTAGGTGAAAGAAATATCAACATTTTAATGAAATATGCGTTAGAAATTTGAAAGAAAAATTTATATACAACTTGTCATTTTGATGATAAGAAGTGTTGAAAAAATTAATTTTTTTATGAAGCTTTTCGAGATTTTGGTCTAAAAATTTCAATAAAGAAATAACAATTTTTCAAATGTGATCTATAGCTCTATTTGTAACACGTAATGGAAATGGCGTTTTTTATTTTAAAAATTCTATAGATTGAAACTTAATATTTAAATTGTTTTGATAACGAATATTCATTAAATCATTTCGTTCGACATTAAAAATCTGTCATAATTTTTATTTCTTGAGAATTAACATTTGCCCTTTAATAATTAAAATCTATTCAAAAACAACTGATAATTTTTCATAAACAATTTTTAAATATAAAAGCAGATGTAATTTTCAGTCTTGATTCAGTTTATTTTAAAAAGCATTACAATGTGGAAGTTATTTTTTATTTTGTTCGCAATTTTCAACACAGAAATTGACTGCGAAATTCGTAAGTTCAAACTAAATTTTTTCAAAATAATTTAATTATTTATTTACAGAATTGACAACCAATCAACAAAATTTCTTAAATGAAAATTGTGGAGATTTACAGCATCTTAATAAAGTTAATGGAAATTATTTGAAATCAATTTGTCGTGTCAGTCGAGAAATGAATTTTGAAGAAGCTCAAACTGCTTGTAAAAATCTAGTTTATGAAAATATAAAAATGCAACTTTATGTCATGAAAACTCTTGAAGATCAAGAAATGCTTTTTAAATATAAAAATTACAAATATCGTAGTTGTGGTGGCTGCAGTTTTTGGATTAACGGAAAAGAAGAAAATAATGAATGGTGGGCAACGACTGATCCAAAGGAAAGACTTTATGAAGGCATTAAGATTGTTGACAATGGCGGTCATTGCTTGATGATAAACAATATCCGCGAAAAATATGAAAATCACAATTGGAATTGTCAGAAAAAGATGCATGTTTTATGTGAATTTAACGCATCGTCAACAAATACTGATGAATCAGAGAATTTAATAGAAAATAAATAAATTGTAGATCATTTTTCTATTTTGCAATAATAAATATGCAAAGCATAATAAAAAAAGTGACATAATAAATAAACAATAAAATAATTAAAAGGAATCTTTTATTGAGGAAGTTGTGAAAATAAAAATTCAAAAATATTTCACTATTTTGCAGAAGTTATTAAAAAATATCAGCAGATAAGAAAAAATGAGAAAAGCAAAAAGGTTTTAATGCATGTGCCTTCATAAAATTAACTTTCTATCTCTTATTGTCATCACATTTAAATAACTTTTACAATTAATACATTTTTCTATTTAAAATTTTTATTAAATATCAAACACAATTTAAAAATAGTTTATCAGTTTTTATTTAAAAACTATTGAAGAATGAAGTTATTTAATATTTTATTATTTACAATTTTTGTTGCTGATATTTATGGAATTCATAAGTTTAAAAATTTTAATTGAAAAGTGCGAATTTCATATTTATAAATATTTGGAAATTTTGTGAGAATTTTTTATGATTAGATTCGTATAAATCACTGTCAGAATTTTTATGGTTTTTCATGATTAGCTTAATTAAGTAATTTATTACTGTAAATTTGGCAAAAAATTAAAAGATCACAAAAAAAAAATTTTTTTTGCACAAGCATGAGTTAAATTTGTTTTACTAAAAATCCAAACATTTCCGTTTCAAATGAAAACAAATTCAATCAATAACAAAAGATAACAAATTTTCATTGGCATTTTCCTTGTTCAATTTCCTTAATAATTTCTTGAATTTTTTCTTTTCTGTGAGCTTCATTAAGAAATTCACAAAAAATATCTCTTAAATTCAAATATGATAAATTATTGTAAATTCTCTAAACGTCATTGAGTTAATGCATCTGACAGCTGTTTCAAGATTAATCTACATTTCTTTTATTTTTTAACAAACATCAATTACAAAACTTCCTGATTGTTTTTATAGCAACATTTGAAGAAAGTACTAACTTTTGGCAACTGTTATAGAGCAGTTAGAAAGTCTTTTTAACATTAATTAAATAAAAATTCAATAAAGTAAAAATTTAAAATAAAATTCATAAAAAAATAATTTTAAATTTGCTTGAGTTTTATAAAAAAAAATTTCACACTAAAAAAACGTTGCAAGAATTTTCAAAAATTTTCCTACGCCTTGAAAGAAGCAAAAACATTTTTGCATCATTTGAAGCAAAATAAAAAAAATAAAAAAATTTCAGAAGAAAAACAACAAAAGACATAAAAGATGAAAAATTTGTGAAAATCTGATAAAATTAACTTTAACGATCTCATTCCAACAAAATTTCTATTATTTAATAAATTTAAAATTATAAAAGTTGCAAGAAAAAAGAACAAAAAAGTGAAAAACAAAAGAAACATAAAAAATTCTTAAAATGCCCCCCGTGCATCATCGTTATAGTAATAACTACACTTATGTCAGTTCATGCACAAAATATCTCATCTTCCTTTTCAATTTTATCTTCTGGCTGTTTGGTGGACTTTTAATAGGTAAGAATTTTATTCATTTCCTTACGATGAGTCATCAACTTAAACTTTCACTCTTTTTTTACATCCAGGCATTGGTTTCTATTCGGGATTTGATAAATTTCAAAATACAGGACTAATAAAAATTGACACTTATTATGATATTCTTTTAAATATTTCCATTGTACTTGTGCTATCTGGTGGTGTTGTTTTTATTGTGTCATTCTGTGGATGCCTTGGTGCATTACGTGAAAATACTTGTCTACTAAAGTTTTATTCGTTATGTCTATTGGTATTTTTCTTATGTGAAATGGCTATTGCTATTATGGGATTTATTTTCCCACATACAATGAATCAAGTTTTGGAAGAATCTTTTACTGATAGAGTAAGAAAAATTAAGAATTATTTTAAAAGCTTGCCTAAATATTTTCTATTATTTCTTTTAGATTATCACACTTTATCGTGAAGATTCAGATTTACAAAATTTTATTGATTTTGTTCAACAAGAATTTAATTGCTGTGGTTTATCTTCTGGTGGATTTTTAGATTGGTGAGTAATTTTAATAAAATTATTCTATTTTTAAAATGATGCAGAACTAAAAATATTTTACTTCTTGTTTCAAAATTTATTAGAGCATGAAAATATTTTGGTTCAATGAAATTCTTTTACACTTTTGAATTGTTTGTTTTAATGAAAATTTGCAAAATGACAATAATATTTTTTTCATAATCATTTATTATTTGTCAATAAGAATTTTTAAATTATGTTCATAAAAATTCTTTTTTCAAAAAATTTTGTCAAAGTGTAATTAATAATTAATATTGTAGTAACTGATTTATATCTAGTGGACATAATTCATGACGAAGGATAAATTTTTTAAAGAGTCTTTTAATCAATCGCTAATTTGCATTATTAAATAAAAAACGTATGACCTTTCAGAGTCTGAAATAATTTTATAAATAACTAAAAATCAATTAAATTTACTCGAAATTTATTTGAAGAATTTAACTTGAGTAAATTTGGTTGATTTTAATTTACTTATAAATAAAATTCAAAACGATTCCTGATCCACATCAAAATACAACCTTGAACTAGAAATTTTTTTATGCAACTTCAAAGTCATTGCTTACACAAAATCATCCAACTGAACCACTTTTTTTAAATAACTCATGTTATTTGACGACCTTGAACATTTGAAGAAGTCATGAATTTTTAATTTTTAATAATTTTCTTGTTTTAAAGTTTTTTTAGTTAGTTGTTATCTGAAGGTAGACAAATTTAATACTAAATTAAGACAATTAAATTTTTAAACTAGAATTTAAATAATTTATTATGCATGCTTATAAGACCAATTCAAAAAAGCATAAAGAAAACCCGGTATAACTAAGCATAAAATCTACATCGGATATTACAAAACAGATAAAAAATTATAATCACAATAAATAAACTTAACAAATTTTCTTCATTTTTCCAGGTCTAAAAATGAATATTTCAATTGTTCATCACCATCAGTTGAACGATGTGGAGTTCCATACAGTTGTTGTATAAATTCAACTGATATTTCTTCTGGTCTTTTTAATATGTAAGTTTTCATTTATACAGTGTTGGAAAAGTAAGACATTTTTTGTGGTTTTTACCTACTTCTACCAATAGATTTGACCTACAAAGAAGGTTAGATCTAAAGTAGATGAAACCTACTTAATAAATTTACCTACTTTTCCAATTCTGTATTTATCAATACCATTTGAGTCACAAAATCTACTTGAATATTTGATTACTGAAATTGTAAAAAATTCATGAACACCAAGATTGAAGCTTCTTTATAAAATTAAATAACTGTGACAGTTTTAAATTGAAATGCTCTAATTACAACATTTTAAATCTATTTTATAATTTTTAGAATGTGTGGCTATGGAGTTCAATCACAATCAGTAAGTCAAGCAAGTAAAAAAGTGTGGACATCAGGTTGCATTGAAATTGTTCGTGTGTGGGCAGAACGAAATCTTTATCTTTTTGCTGGCGTTGCTCTTAGTTGCAGCTTCGTTCAACTTCTCATTATTTATCTCGCCAAAACACTCGAATCTCAAATCGAATTGCAAAGATCAAGATGGACAAATTCCTGAGTCAATGAAAGAAGCAACTGCCAATTTTTGTGAATAAGAAATTTCTCCGATATGATTCAAAATTGAATTTAGAATTTAAGATGATTATATTTGCCACTAAAATGAGGAAAATTTTCTCATTCAAATGTATTCTCACCATTAATGAATATTTCCACTACTATAATGATATACATTAATAAAAATACTTTATATTTTATTTTAGACAACAATAAAATTTAAATTTAAACAATTTAAAATTTATTTTATTTTAGGAATTTAATCTTTAAATTAGATTAAAGATTTGATATAAAAGAATCCAAGACCTTAATTAATCATCGTAATTTACAATCAATTATTTATTATTTCATCTTTATTTAATTTGTGATTTCATTTTCCAATATCTCATTTTCGTTGTTGATTTAGTCAATTTTTATTACCTATTTTTAATTTTTTTAAGAAAAATTCAATAATTGCAACTGCACAAATAATTATAAAAACCATAACTTAAATTAGTCAGTGACAATTATTTAAATTTTAAATAAACTAAAATTTGTTTGTTTCTATAAATTCAAAGTTTTTGAATTTTCTTTGGTCGATTTATTGAATAAAACTCATGGAATATTCTTAAAACTTACTATGCTATGAAATTCAATAGTTTTCGGTTCTTAATATTTTTGTTAATTTGTATTTTTTTAAAATTTTATTTATGCATCAACTTCTGATGTTCCTAATTATCCTAAAAAATCTTCTGTTATAGAATCAATGTCCTTAAACTTTTCTTCATTTTCAGTATTTTTTCCTTCAGTCGATTCATTTTCTTTATCAAGATTTTCACAAATGTCTTTTTCTTTTTGAGTTTGGTCAAAGAATTTATGATTTTCAAATTCTTTTAATTCTATTACTGTTTTTAAATCTACAAACCTTTCATTTTCTGATGATTCTTTGAATGTTTCTTGATTTTTTTCTGTTTTAGTCAGCTCAGTTTCATCAATTTTTTTAATTTCAGCTTTGTTTTCAATTATTTTTTGTTTATTTTGTATGTCAGATGTTTCTATAGTTTCAGATGTTGAATTGTTATTAGTTTGAATTTTATCTGAATTGTTGATTATTTGATTTATCTTTTCGTCCTTCTTTTCAATGTAATTAATTTTGTTCTTTTCTTCTTCATTAATCAAACCAGAATTTTCATTTACTTCATCTTTTTCAATTTCAAAAATTTTAATTTCTCTTGCTTGGTTTGAATTTTGATTGCTTATTGAAACCTTAGAATTTTCATTACTTCTTGCAACCTTAGACTCTTCAAACTCAATTACTTTATGCTCATATTCTTGTAAATCAAAAACTTTAATTTCCGACTCTGAATTTTCAATTTTTTCAGTAATTTCAATTTCTTTATTTTGGTCAACTGTTTGAGTTGTTTTTTGATTCTTTTTTGTGAATTTTCCAACAAAAACTTCAATAAAAAATGCAATAATTGCAAAAGAACAAACAATCAACCAAATATTGAAGCCATAGCTCAAATCACTTATAGCTAAAATTTTATTTTTTGATGGTATGTCAAAATTAAATCTTTTAAAGTGATACCAAGCATTATATTCATACCAATATTGAACAATTCCAGCTTGAAGTAATTTTTGCATTGTTGACTCAACAACATAATAAAGGTAGTGAAAAGGTTCTAATGCAATTCCTCCATTGACAGTAAAAACAGTTTCCTTTATCCTTATTATTTCTTGTTTGCAAACTCCCTTAATTCCAATATCAAAATGTTCTTCAGTCACAATTGCTGTTTTTGTTGCATTATCAGAAATGTATTGACAAATGTCTTTAAGTAATTTTCGATCCAATGTGTCCATATCAATTTGTTTCTGTCTCTTGTCTCCATCAAATATACGGAAAAATTGTAATCCAATATGGCTTCTATAACTCAGAATTCGAAAATCATTATCAAAAACTTCATCGATAGTTTGTGCATGTGGTTTTCTCATGTCACTATTCATATAGTCAAAAAGAACTCCTTGATATGCTGTTCTAAAGATCAAACAAAAACAGATAAAATTTATCAATATAAAACGAGCAAAATCTAATTTTGGTAATTTTGTTTGTGCTATACCAAAAAATGTGCTAACAACGTTCAATGATGGCATTGTAACTCCCTCACCATAAACGACTTTTTGGACATTTTTGTTCATTTTATTGATGATGAAAATTAACAAGAAAGCAGTGCAAAAAGTACCAAGCAAAAGACACCAAGTTGTGAAATCAAATGGCATTAAAAGTTTTTCATAATCGGTATATTTTTCACCTTTTGTCACCATCAATCCAATATTATGTGTCCAAATTGGTGAAGTTAAAATTATACGAGAATTTATTTCTGTTGAGTAGCCATAATTAATTTTAAAATGAGTTTCTTTTTCAGAAAGTTGGACAATTTTCAATGTAAAGTTTGCTTGTTCAGCAACAATATGAAAAAATTCTCCATATCTTGATGTATATTTCTCTTCATTTTCATCAATCCAAAAACTTTCTGCTGTGGTAATCGGGCATTGATTAAAATTCTTGTATTTTTCATAATTTTTTAATGGTTTTTTCCATGTCATTGATTTTATATCAAAATTATTTAAATATTTTATATTTTTTTTATCACAAAAATCAGATTGAAACCATTCAAAAGTGATAAGTTTCACAAGTTGTCCTTCATATTGACAAAGATAGAAAGAATAAATTTTGTCCAATTCTATAAGAAGATTTCCTTCTAATAAAGGCTCTAAATTACTTCGTAAATAATTGTGAACAATTTCACAATCTCCAATATATTTTATAAATTTAAAAACTCTTGGATCCTTATTTGGAATTTTTAAAGTTTTTGAGTTAAAAATTGCTCTGCTGAAGCCAAAAATTAACTCTGAAGTTGAAAACATTTCATCTTTGGGATTATTTTTTAAATATTCATCAGTAAATTTAATCTCATTGATATAAATTGGTTGAGAAATTTTTGATATAGTTCTATCAATAAGTTCTTTTTCTTCTAAACCTTTGAAATCAATAGTTGTCACCCCAAAATTAATATTTTGTTTTACAAAAAACTCATCAACAACTTCAGCAAGAGCTTGTGAAATTCCTTCAATATTTGTTAAATATTCTCTCTTTATTTCAAAATCTTGCTCATATAATTTATCTTTCATATTTAAATCTTTAAGCCAGTCATCATCCAATACATCATCAAGTTCATTTTTAAATTCATCAATTTTTGAAAAATCTATTCCGTTTTCATCGTTCAATAGATCATCAATTTTATTTGGGTTATTTAGCCATTCATCAATTTTTGGATCCATTTCGTCTTTATCGTTTAATAAATCATCAACATTTATATTTTTTAATGTGTCTTCACTATCTAACCATTTTTTTAATTCTTTATCTATCATAGAATCTTCATTGTGTGCTATATCATCATTTGTACCAAAGTTCAATTTTTGATTTTCTATAGCTTCTACTATTATTGATTTTTTTATGAGAATAAAAATTATAATGACTTTTAGAGCTGTAGTTTGTTTCATTTTTAATACTTTATAGCTTAGTAAAATTTAATATTTCTTTAAGAATTAATCAGAGACTGAAATCAAATAAAATATTGTATGCAAATTTGAATAAAATTATTCGATTAACGTGTTTTTTATTCGACTTTGGTCTTAATTGTTGGTAGTCTTTTTAATTATTTATCAAGGGGTTAGAACTCTTGTTTTTTTTATTTTTTTTTTGATTTATTTTTGATTTTTTGATACTTTTTTGATAGAGTTGATACCGCTTGTTATCTATAAATTTATTGAGTTTAAATAACTATTATTCTGATTGCAACATAAATATGAATTTCAGATCAGTTTTAGTTTATAAAAAACCTTTCGAAACCATAAGAAATTTCTTAAAACAATTTAATATTATTTTATTTTTATTTAAATACTTGAAGCTTTTATTCTTTTTTAAAAGCTTTCAAAATTGAACTTTAAAGTTTTCATTAAAGCTAAAAATTTACTTTACACAAAAAATTTTTCAACATTTTGTAATCAAACTCACTAACGTAATCAAATAAATCGTTTTACCTTCTTTATAAATTCCAATTCTTTCCTTTATGAAAAACTTAAGCTTTGAAATAAAAATTATTTTGGTTTTTAAAGCAAAAAATAAAATGCATTGAATTTTTTAAAAAGAAAACAAAAAGTAAAAATTCTTATTTAAAATTTTCAAACCACAAATTTTAAACCACTCACATTTTATAATACTGAAATTATATTTAATTAACTTTTTATTCTTTTACTTAATTTGTGTTTACTTAGTGAATGATTTCTAAGAAACTTTTTTATTCATTTTTTAATAAATTTATAATAATAGTAGATAATTAAATGAAGAAGTTTTTACTTAAGAATTTAAAGTTAAGGAATTTTAATTTTTACGTCCTTAACGATAAAAAAGATTCCAAAGACTGGAAATAAAAAACGTTTTTATGAACTAAAACTAATATTCCGTCAATACTAAAATTAAACATGTGTGATATTAAAAATTCATAGGTTAATTGAAATTTATCATGTAAATAAAAGTTTAATTTACACACAATTGAAAGTAACATGTGTTTCCTTTATTTTGATCTATTAAAATAATAATTTTTATTTTAAACCAATACTATAAACAGAATTTAATTAAAAGCATCGATTTTATAATCATTATAAATATAATGACAAAAAATATTTATAATGAACTAATAATTATAATTTTTTAAATTGATAACTTTTTATAAGTTATTTATTGAAGTTCCAATATTTGCCGTTAATGGCAATCGTTTTCGCGTCAAAAAAATTTGTTTACATTTTGTCAAAATAGAAAATTTTAATTCTAAACATCCAAACTAATTCAATAAGTGGAAGGTTTCTAACTAAGTTTTCCCGAAAAAAATAAATGATACAAATCAAACATAACAAACTGTAAGCTACAAACTTTTATAGTTTTCAAGATCTCATCCTTCAGCTAAACAACCAGCCACAATGAAATTATAATCTGCATTTTCTTTGCAAAAATGCGTTAAAAATAGTTTTTAGATTTTTTATAATTTTTGTAACTTCTTAAATGCAAGAATGAATTTTTAAAAAATCTCTTTATTTTTATACTTAAATTTAATTTTCACAACTCTTAAATATTTTAAATTTTTCCTTTAGGTAGAATGTCTTACATTTTAAACTTTCATCAATGCAATGTAAAATTAATGTTTTCAACATTTATAAAACATTGACTTTTGTTTACAAAACATTCTTCAATCGATCATTTAATAAAACATCAACTGACAAAACATTCACAAATACAATGAAATAAAATTCTACAATTCAAGCAACAGTTGACAGTAAAAATTTCTTTATCCATTAATTTTAATTAAAATAACCAAGATGGAAGGCCCAAATATGAACGAAATTACAAAACTCGAAGAAAGACTTGAATGGAATCGAAAGCAAAAGTCAAAATTAGGTCATGAATATGGTAAGAACTCAAAAAATATCAAAACATTATTTTGCATCCTATGACTCATCCAAAACAATAAAATATTTTTTAGGTGCTGGCCGAAGTTGCCTTGTTTGCAAAGAAAAATGTGTCGGTGGATTAAATTTGCACTTTTGGAGAAAAATTTGTGTCAATTGTAAATGTCCAAAGGAAAAGCATGATTTGCAACCGGAAGATTATGACATAACGAGGACTTTTGAGATTTTGGGTAAGTTTTTAGATTGATCCAGCTAAACTAATAAAAAAAATTAAAATTTTAGGTGTCAAAACTCCAAAACATTCCCAACATAAGCAAAAGATTGTCGAATGGACTCCACCAGTTGCATCAACTCAAAATCCATTCAATAATGAGCGAAAAATTAAAAAATATTTCGATGCTCTTGATGACAATCTCATTCCATTTGCTAATTCTGAAGCAGCATTAAAACGAAAAGAACTTGCAGAAATTCAAATTCCACCACATGATTTCAATCCAGAAAAGTGCGACAATTTGACTGATTTTGAAACACAGCAGTTGCAAAAATATGTTGATAATGTCAAGAAAAATGCACTCGGTCAAGGTCAAGTTGATCTTTTTGAACAACGTCCAGCATTTGGGAAGACAAGTCATGTTGATCATGAGAATAATAATATTTGCAGTCAATTCAGTGACATGTCAATAAATACATGCAAAAATTGTAAAGAAACAATCACTGCAGCTTATGTAAAAGCTGAAAGACTCGGAAAAGAAGCAATTTATCATCCAAAATGTTTCAAATGCAAAAAATGTTCACAACTTTTGGTCGATTTGATTTATTTTCATCATAAAAATGAAATTTATTGTGCTCGTGATTTGGCAGAAATTATGGAAATTCCAAGATGTTCAGCATGTGATGAATTAATTCTTGTGTCAGAATTTACTTTTGCTGATGGTAAAAATTATCACATTAAACATTTTTGTTGTCTTTATTGTGACAAAATGTTGGCTGGTTTTCAATATGTGATTGATGATAAAAGTAACAATCCTTTGTGTCTGCCATGTTATGATAAACATTTTGCTAATTATTGTGGAATGTGCAAAATGAATATTGAATGCAATGAGCAAGGTGTTTCAATTAAAGACTTGCATTTTCATCTTAAATGCTTCAAATGTGGAAATAAAAATTGCGGAAAAGATTTGGCTGGTGGAAGATTTTGTTTGAGAGAAAATATTCCATTTTGCTCGGCTGCTTGTGTTCGAGAAGGACTTCAATAAGAAAAGTGACAAAAAATTCCTAATTTTGGTTTTGTGTATTTTTGAAATGATGGTCATAAAATATTTTAAAAGTAAACCTAAAATCAAAGACTTGAGCAAAAAAATCTATAAAAAGAAAATATTTTATAAATTATTTTTTAATCAAAAGAAAAAATTACTAGAAAGTAAAGAATGTGAATTCTATCAAAAATCCATTAAATTATCAAAAAAAGTATCAAATAAAAAAAAAAATTGGCAGTAAGAATAAATGATAGAAAAAACTTTAAAAAAATCAAAAATATGATAGGCATGCCTTTTTTAAAATTGTGAAAGTGAGAACATGATAAATTTCATTATTTTAAATCGGAGTTAGAAATTTGTCAAAATCTGTAAAGAGAAAAATTTTGTCGACAGATTCTTATTTTTTAAGCCTGTTTTAAATGTTTCATGCTATAATTTCCTTTTAAGATTGATTAAAATTATTTTTCTTTATTTTTTATTCTAGGAATTTCATTTGTACAAAAATTCCACTAAAAGTATAATTTTTTGCCATTTAAAAGACTTTAATTCCAAGTCTTATAAGAAAAATATTCAGTATTTTAAAAATTTCAAATTAGTCAGTTTAAGCTTCAAGCTAAGAATGTAATTTTTAATTTTTTATGAATAAAAAATTGAACAAATTTTTAAAAAGACGAAAAAATCTGTTTCTTTTATAAAATAAAAATCAAGGCCTGAGAACTCTGACTTTTGATTTGTATGAAAAAATCTAATTTGATTTTTTGATTTCTATGATTTTTTTTAATTAAGCATATTTCAATAAAATGAAATATTTAAATGTTATAATCCGTTTAATTAGGCTTATATTGAGTAAAAATCGAGGGGTTAGAACTCTTGTTATTTTTGATTTTTTCTTGTTAGATTTTTGATTTTTTTGTTAGATTTTTGATTTATTTTTGATTTTTTGATACTTTTTTGATAGAGTTGATACCCCTTGGTAAAAATAATGAAAAAAACTTTAATTTTTTGAATATCTCTTAAAAATCAAAAAAGTTCTCAGGCTTTGAGAAAAATATCAATGCAAAAAAAATTGATTCACTTTCTGAAGTTAACTTTAAGTTGTTTTAGTAAAATTTGATGAAAAATAATTGATGTTTATTGCAAAAAAAATCAATTTTATCTTGATTCTTAAAAATTCTACATTCTCCAAATTTTTTTATAAAATTTAGAAAGATAATAAATAAATCAGCTGTTTTTTAAAAATTCTCTGTTTTGTTTCAACACATGAGTAAAATTTACCGCTTGTAATTTACGAAAATAATTATTAAACAGTATTAGTAGACCGTGAGTGAGTCATTTTTGTTGCTCTTAAAAAAGTTTCAAAAAATATTTGTAAAATTAGAAAATAAAGAATTTAAAAAAAAAATTTACCATCCACTTAAATGTAGAACAAAATTCAATTTAAAATTAATATGGAAACATTACCAGAAGACGTTCTCATAGAAATTTTTAATTATCTTTCATCAAAAGATGTTTTAGCTTCAACACTCGTCTGTAAAAGATTTAACGACATCATAAGCAACAGTATTACACTTTTAAACAAATTTGAAGTAAATTTCAATCGTAAAAAGATCAACAATGAATGGATCGGCAGCAGAAATTATCAGAAAATAAAAATTGAACCTCAAGCTTTTCTTCATTTTTTGCCAATTGTCAAAACAATTATTAATGACGTCACAACGCTTTCGTTGGCAACAATTTTTTCTAATCAGCCAGGCAAATGGCCACCAGATGAAAATGACATAAAAGAACTTTTATTGATGACCAAAAATTTGAAGAATTTAAAAGTGAAATTTAGCAGAGTTAAAATAAAACAAAACAAAGACAAAATCAAATTAAAACTAAATTTGGATTCATTAAAAATCATTGGTGGCGATGAATTTTTGTTACTTTTTCATGACTGCCAAGTGAAGAAATTTTCATTTACAACTTTTAACTACAATGTTTCAAATGAGCTCAAAAAATTCCTTTTGAATCAAGAAAATTTGGAATATTTTGACATGAGTTCTGTTTCTTGTGGACTTTTTCAAGATAATTTTTTATTGACAGCTAAATTTCAACTTAAAAAAATTAAATTTGGGCAAATTCCAGATGATGAAAAAGAAATATTTATTAAATTTCTTATCAAACATGAGAAAACTTTGAAAGAATTTGAAATGAACAGCTGTGATGATAAAATTGTTGAAATTTTATCAAAATTCAAGAATTTAAAATGTTTAACGATAAATTCAGAAAGGAAAATTTTTCCTGATGTGAAAATGGACAATATTGAAAAATTGACAATTTTACAATGTGCAAACTTCAATTGTGACTGGTCTGAAAAATTTCCTAATTTGATTGAACTTAAACTTGTAGGACCAAAAGAATGTGAAGGATTAAAAAAACTCAACAAGTTGAGAACTTTGGAAATTCACAGAGCTGTTGACATTCCACAAATTGAAATTCCTCAAGTTAAAAAATTGATTTTAAATGACGTGAAATGTCAAAAATTTCCAAGTCCTTTCAATTTTGAGACACAAAATCTTGAGGAACTTTTTGTTGTGAAAAATCCAAATGAAATTTGCACTTGGTTGGTTGCATTTAAAAATGGTGGTTATGGAAAAAATTTAAAAGTATTTTCAGAGAGCTTTGAGAAATAAAATCAAGAATTTTAAAGTTTTTGGTGATGGAATAAAAATATTTTAGACTTTAATTAAAATGTATATCTTAACATTTACATGGTTAAATAAACGAAATCTTAATAAATTTTTAAATTATTTTTTAAAATAAAAATTAAGATAAAGGTAAAATGATTTTATTTCATAGGTTTAAAATTTACATTTTTTTTTGTTGAAAAGAAATTTATATCATACCTGAAAAAATTTAGAGAGCATTTTTAAATAATTGATTAAATTTTATTAATTTTGAATTTTAGCTTTTATAAAAATATCAACACGGAGAAAAATTAGCCTTAAAAAGAAAATTTATTAGTGTTATAATTTTTTTATGACAGTTATAAAAGTTTTATAACAGTCATAAATATATATTTTTTTATAGCTGTCATAAAAATATATAACACTAATAAATTTGACTTTATAGGGACAAATTTAAAAACTTTTATGCCAGTTATAAAATATTTTTCTCCGTGAACTCATAAAGTATCAAATTTGATGACACTTTTACAATTCAAAACGAAAGATTTATTAAATTTTTGATGAATCACGAGAAATCTTTGAATTTGTGGATATGAAAATTGATAATTAGAAATTTTTCGAATGTTTTTCATTATTTGAGAATCTAAAATTTATGAAAGTTAATTAAAATTTTAAACATTTACCTGATCTATGGAACATTTTCTAATTGCTAAGAAAATACTAAAAATATCTGTGAAACTTTTAACTTTGACTTCTTGTATAAACTCACATATTTTTGGTCTATCAGTTTAAATTTAAATTAGGTGCATTTTAATTTTATTTCATTATGTAATTTTTGAATTTTTTTTTAAATAAAAATCCTTTAATATTTTATTATTTATTTTTATTGCTGTTCTGATAATGTAATTATGATACAATATGATTATATTCTCTTTTACAGTGCAAAAGAACTTCAACAAAATTTACGGTAGTCAACAACAAAATTCTTTCGTTTTGTCTTTTTATTGTTTTCATTAAAATTGAATTAAACTTTTCCATGGTTCATCTATAAATTACTCATAAACGTCTTTCTTGTAATTCAAAGTCGTTTGACAGCGATGTTTTTTTGCGATTTCCCATTCTAGCATATTTGCGACAGCACAAATAAATTATGGCAATATTGAGGGATGTAAAAAGACAAATCAGAGGCAAAGCAATGAAGACAAATTTCTGCATCATGTCAGTTTTGAGATTAATATATTGCTGATTTGTTTCATTTTTGTGATTATTTAGGTTTTGATCCATTTTATCGTATTGCCCACCAAATTTTTCGTGATTGTTTTCATTCTGCTTGTTTATAATACTTGACATATTAATGGATTTTAATTTCATTTTCTCATTTTGCTCACCAAATTTAATCATCAGATTTTTGATTTCGTTATTCATGTTGTTGGCATTTGACTCAATTTTTTGATTCATATCTGACTTAATACTTGGATATTCTTGTTCATCAAATTTATCATATTTTCATTTTTTAATTCCAAGTTTGAAATTTTTAATGATTTTTCATTGAGTTGGTTTTTGATTGATTTGAAATTGTTATTGATTGTTTCATTGAGAGTTTGTAATTGTTTGAAAACAAAAAGAATTTCTGGTAAACATTTTTCTTTGACTTCTTTTATCAACTCAAGTACTCCTGATCTACCTGTATTGCCCTTATTTATACATTGATTGCCTTGTAATTCGAGATATTCAAGTTTATTCAAATGATCAAAAATTGTTGGATGAATTTGAGATATTTTATTGTTTCCAAAATGAAGATATTGCAATTCTGTGTTGAATTTAAAAAGATCTTTCTCAAGATATTCAATGTCATTTGTCTCCAAATCAAGACCTTTTAATTTTGGATATTGTTCAAGGTCTTTTTGATCAATTTCCTTCATATGGTCTTTATAAATGCAGATGAATATTAAATTTGGAAAAATTTTATTTAGTCCTTGTGGCATATAATTTATTGTATAAAATTTGAACTTGGAAAAAATCCCAAAACATTTGAATGGCTCATTGATGAATTGTAATGGTTTCCTTTGACTGCTGTAATGATATTGTTTGGTGAAGTAATTAAAGGATCATCGATAAGTTTGCACTGATAAATTTGACCAATTATATCCCAATTACGAAATGAAAATTCACAATTGAATTCAATTGTCGAAATAAAAGGGAGAAAAAGTAGGAAAACCTAATTGTGTTTAAAAACAAAATTTTTATTTGATGTAATTTGTAAAATATAAAATTTACATAATCAAAAGGAAATAAAATTTACCTTAAAAATTTCATTCTATGTTCACAATTTTTCAAACGACTTCACTTGATGACAGTAATATACAATTGAATATAAATTAAATTTAAAATATAAAATATGAACACTTTATCATAAAAATATGACTAGGGGTTCTCGATTATTTGAACAATTTTGGGAAAAATTTTTTACTTACAAAACTCTAATAAAAAATTCAAAACCATTAAAGTTTTAATTTTTTAAAAAAATATTTTTATCAAATTTTAACATTTTGTGAATGAAAAATTCATAAAAGTTTTTGTTAGAGAAATTTCTAATATTAAGTAGAAAATAAAAATTTTTAAATCTTGTATTTAAAAATAAATATTTTATGATTTAAAATCAATTCAATAAATTTTATCTTAAAAAAAATAAAAGTATTTTAATGTTTTTTGAAAATTGTCATAAAAAATTTCAGTTTTTTATGAAAATTTGTTTTCTTTTGATACTTATGATTTCCGTTCTCGACTTCGGAACAAGAACTCCTAATTATGACTGTTTAAATGATTCAGTCAGGAAAATAAAATTCATCATTAAAATTTGAATCATAATTTTATATTTAAATCATCAATTTCATAATTCATCAGTTTTAAATTTAAAATTTTAGAGAAATATGTGACAAATTCTTATCAAATTGTTTTGAAACTGAGTAAGAATTAACATTTAAAACATTTGAAAATATTCATGCATTCTTTTAATAGTTCAAATGAAAAATAAATTTAAATGACTCTTCTTGGATTCAATTTCTCAAATTTTATGTTATTTATGATATTAATAAAAATTATTAATATTTTATTAATAATAACAAGAAATTTAATTTTACTATTCTAATTTTTTTGTAGACTTTTTTTTCAAATATTTCAAAACCGTTAAATCAATTTATTTTTTTCTTTTTAAACACAGACAAATAAATATTCATTTTCAAAAAGAATCACGTAGGGTGAGTAAAACATGCAGATGTCAAAGAATGAAAGTAAATAATAAGGAACATCAACATTTTTTAACTACTAGTTTCACTTTTTATTTATTGGTATGATATTTTGATGAATTTTTGAAAAAGATTTTTTAGAAAAATAAAATTAAATTTAGACTTTTTTTGTAATACAGCGGCTCTCGAAAGTAAACGAACAAAAAAGAATTTTTTAATTTTTTTCTCATTTTCTTATGCTTTTTATCTAAGAATTGTTTTTTATTTAAGAAGGATATTTAAAAATCGTTTTGTTAGCATACTACATGTATGTAGTTTATTACGGTTTCTTGGCTCTATATTCATTTTACAACAACATTTATTATTTGCATATTTTGTATTTTAGTTTCCGCTGAATTTTTTAAATTATAAAAATCATAAAATTTATCTAATTACTAAAAATTTCTAGGATTATTAACGAAGCGCTTTTCTGTGCTTTTTCCTTGTATGATCACTTTTTTGAGCTTTTTAGCATTTATTTGTGCTTTTTTTGAGCTTTTTTGAGATTTTTTAGCTACGTGAATAAATCTGTAAAATTTCTTTAATCGATTTTATATCTGTACTTAAATGAATAATTTGATTTATTGTTAGTTGCATTTTTTCATTTTTCGATTATTTTGCTAATCTGATTTGTTCATAGAAAATTTTCATAAATTTTGTCCTTTTATCATTACTTGAAATGTATGACTCATTTTCTATTAAAAAAACCCAATTTTAAATGACTTAAAAAAAGATTTTCTATAAATACAAATATCTTATCTAATAAAAGTATAAAAAAGTGTTTATTCTATTTCCACTTCAAAAAATTTCTAAATTTTTTATGACTAACAAAAAAAGTCGCGCGACCCCAATGAAAAAAATAAACTAAAATAAAAATCACGCCATTCTCTTATGTATGAGCAATCATAATCAACAGCCACTTGTTGCTGCCATTCCTTCAACCTTGCTTCTTTTCTTTTCATTTTCATTCGTCTGCACGCTCGTGCCTTGAGGTTTTTTTCTTTATATTTCTATAAGAATGTGCCGACAAACAACACTTGCCTTAAGAAACTACTAAAAATGAACTAAAATTTCTATGTCAATGTGTGAGTAAAAATATTATAAAAAAAAGGGAACAAATGGAACCCCTTACAAATCAATTTCACACAACAGAATGTAAGCACACACAGTGATAGATTTAAACCAAACCGGCACATTGAAGTAGGGTGAAATAGTTTGAGCAGCTGTAAAACATTTCTCGGGCTATTCATTTAATTTTTATTTTTTTTTTGTGATATATTCAACGTAGACCGTGAAGGGATAAAAAGTACAAAGCAACAATATTACGATGCCAATGAATGAGAGAGTTCATCAAACTTCTTCTTCCTTTTTTCATTATTTTATTCCGTTTGCTTCCTAACAGGATGCGATTAATTCACTTCAATATTTTTATTCGTTTCATTTGATAGACAAAAATTGAAGTTTTTTAAAAATGAAATTGAGTGTGGGAAAGGTGTTAGAGGTAAATGATGATTGCATGATATGAAATTATTAGTTTGATGGTTTTTTAAGTTTAGAGAAATAAAAAAGAAGGTTGGTTTAATCGTTTGTAGTTTTTTGGGGGTTTTAAATAAATTAAAAGTATTTTTAAGGTTTAATATGATCGATTTTATGGAATTTTATTGATCAAAAAAATAACTAAATTCATTTCTTTAATTTTAATTTCAAATTTATTAAATTTAAAACAACAGAAAAATTCACCAGCATAACAACAAGAAAGAACCTTCATGACATTTTAACAGACGTTGTCCTCGTATGTCTTACTGTATGCATATGCAGCTCAATAAAACAAAAACAATCGCTAGCATATGAAAAATGCACAAAACATTCACTTACGTGTAGATTGCATGCAATAGAAATTTTTAATAAGCAAGTGAAGGTGTAATTATCGTCCCATTTTTTCTTTTTTCCCTTGATTTTGCTTTTTGATGAACAAAAATAGCCAGTCTAGTCCAGCTGGCGTCACTCGCACATGAATCAATAATTTATTAGTTGAAAGAATGAAAAAAGGACTAAAAGAATTTTTTTATTTAACTAAAAGATTTTATAGAAAAAAATATCAAATAACTCAAGAAAAATAATTTTTCCCTTTAAATTTCAATTTCTTTTCAGATAAAAATAAAATCGTTAGAAATAAAATTTTCCCAGTTGCAATATCACAATAAATCGAGGGTGAATCGTGAGTGAGAAAAAATTCCGTTAATCATTGAGATGAGATGAAAATAAAAACTGTTAGTTGGTCGTTTGTATTGGATTGTGTTAGTGGGACGAATAATTTTTTTTTGATGATTCTTCAGCTGCTGCTATTTTACAAAATCGATCGATTAAGGGCAGTGAATCATATAAAATGAAAAGGAAATTGAGAGGTGAGAAATGATGATGGTCATAAAAAATTTTATTTATTGAATTGTTACACATTGTGAACTGTTTGAAATTCGTTATTGAAGATTAAAAATTATGATGGTTAAAAATATATAAAATTGTTATCTCATGCTTACCAATATTTTATTCTTTGTCATTTTTGAATTTTCAAAATTGTCACAAATAATTTTTTGTAACAAACTGATATTAAATCCCAAGCGAGGTGACACGAAAAAAGATCTCAAAAGATGGCAAAGTGTTGGATTACAAAGTAAATCCTGTCAGCAATGATGATTTAAGCAGAATAAGAGTTTAAGTTGACAATTTGCCAGATTTTGAGATGTCCGCCGATAGCTTAGTGGTAAGAGCATCTGACCAAAATTTAGAGGATGCGAATTCGAATCCCGCTCGGACAAGACATGTCAAAGTGTCTCTTTTTCTGCTTATCTGACAAAAAGAACGCAAAAGATCGTAAAAGATTGCAAACTTATACTTTTAAAATTACATGATTATGAATCGAGTTCAAGCATTTTGATAACCTTTTAGATGTTTTGTTATTTAAAATTTTAGAAAATTTTCATCAAGGTATGAAAACAAACGCATTTTGGTAAAAAAATCCCTAAAATTGCTGTTAAACGCTAAAGATTGCTTCTGTTCCATACCTTAATTTTCATCTGAGAACAAAAATATTGCAGAAAAAATTTTAAACTCAAATTAAGAAATTTTTTAAAACTTTTTTTGAGGTTTTAAAAACTAGTTTTTAAAATTTAACAAAATTTTTCAAAAATTTTTTTAAGATTTAAATCAAACAAAATTTTTAAAATTTTGTAAAAAATTCAACAAAATTTTTTATAAGTAAAGAAACTCAAAAAAATTTACCGATTTAGATTTAAAAACACTTGAAAGATTTAAAATTTTTGAGTTAGCATCAATTATTAATAAGCAATAAAATCATTCTAATTTTTTAGATAATTTTTTATTTTATTGTTCATCAGCATTAAATTATAAAAAAGATACAAAAATGTTATAAATTAAATAAAATTATCTCAATTTTTCAAAATCATTACAAAATTAATTTTCTACAAAAGACTACAAATTCCCTTGTCTTTTCTCTCATTCACTTTCATTTTTTTACAATTTATCATCATTTATTTTTATTAAATAAAACAAAACTAAAAAGCACAAAAAAATCTTAAGTAATTACATTAAATTTCTCACTGTCATTTCTCATTTTTTTCTTCTTTTGCCACGTTTTCTTCATTTTTCAAAAAATTCCCCTTCTTGTTTTTTTGAATCAACAGATTTTTACTTAAGAAATAAACACAAATACAAGCAAAGAAATAAAGAAGTGAGAAAGTGAGAGAGGCGTGCGTCTTAAGACATAACACAAGAAAAAAGAAAGAAAAACTCCATTGCGCAAATGCCATTGGAAGTTCAAGTGTGAGTGAAGTTGTGAGCAAGAAACTAAACATAAAGAAAGCATGGTTGAGCATTTTATTGCTTCGCAATTTTTTGTTTCTCTTATAAAACTAAAGGTTTGACTAGCAATGACTCATTCTTATTTCCCAATAAAACAACAACAATTTTTTTGCATTGTTGATGTGTAACGGGAAATTTTTAATCTTAAAATTATAAATAACTAAATGATAATTTACAAATATGGTTTATAAGTCAAAGAGTTAAAGATTAACTTTTTCTTTAAAAATTCCTTGACATAAACTATGGCAATTTTAAAAACACGGTTTTTATAAATAAATCGATTCAAATATTTTTACATTTAAAGCATTTTTTTAGATTTTTATAATTTTGATGAGAAATTTAAATTTTTCGAATTAAAATATTTTTCGATAATTTTATGTGAATGTTTAAAATGTTTTTTAAAAAATACAGAAATCTTACATTTTAAGATTAAGTTTAGTATTTTTCAAAGTGCGGAAACTATAGTCCGAAACTGTTTCACGGATAACTAAATTTCAACTAACTTTTATTCGGTTAAAAATAAAACACTAACCGATATAATTTCGGTTGATTTTTAATTATTTGAAACTAAAATTTCAACGGTTTCGGACTCTGGCGGAAGCGATCCGGATCTTTGTTTAAAATCTCTGAAAATCTCTAAAAGTCTCTAATGATTGCTAAAGTTCTTTAGGGATCTTAAGAAATCTATAGCGTTTTTCATCAATCTTTAGCGAACTTTGAGATTTCTTAAGTTCTTGAAATATCCGCATCTTGGTATTTTCTTAAACAAAACGTACTTCAGTTATAAATCAATTTAAATAAGAAAATTTTACAAAATTGAGAATTTTTTGTATCAAATTAAAATTGAAGAAAATTAATTGAAATCAAAAAACAAAAATTTAAAATAAAAATTTCTAAGATTTTGACTGAAGTTTTCTTCTTTTGAATTTCTCATCAAAATTTTGATATTTTTGTGTATAAATAAATAAATTTCTTCTTCCATAAATAAATGCGCTCTTAATAAATTAATATTTTTACTTTTCTCATCATTGTCATTAATTTTCACAATTTTTAGTACTTTAAATCTCGACTTAAAAGCTCTTTTCTAGTTTACAAGCTGACTAACTTTTTATAAATATTTTAATAAAATTTCTATATCGATTTATCGTTTTATAGTTAGACTACATTTACATAATAAATATTTTCTCGTATATTTTCCTCTCATATATTTTTACATGCAGTTTTACTGCAGTTTATAAATAAATTACATTTTTTGTTTATTTATTGAGCTATGATTAGAAAAAAGTTCTATAACTTTTTGAATGTCATTTTTATAAAATAAAATTTTTGACCAGAATTTAGACAAACTAGAAATTTTTAATTTGTAACCAAAAAAATATTTTAAATTTGTGCTGTTGGAAAATTGTGCAACCCAAAATTAGAAAAATTATGTTTTCTTGTGGTTAATTTTAAAATTAAAATGACTATATGTAGTGGTTCAATTTTTTTTTCGGTAAGTAGTCTAAAAATTTTTAATTTTTAAAGTTTCATAAAATTCTGACCAGAATTTTTTTAAAAAAGAAATTTTTTGAAATGATTTTATATTTTATGTTCCAAATTTAAAAAATTTCTATAAGAGATATGAATTTTATTGAAAATTAAACAAAGTATTAAAAATAATTTAAGTTCTTAATAATTTGCATGAAAATATTTGCGAATTTCAAATTTTAATTCCTGCTTTACAAAAGTTATAAAAATTCACACCTCTTGTTTTTTAATAAATTAAATATTTTTCTTCTTACATTTAAATTAGTTTGACTAGAATGATACTCATCCAAAAATCTAGAAACTCATGATAAAATTTTTTACCAAAAACTTTCTTAGATTTATTTAAATTTACAAAATAAAATTGACAATTTGCCCGATATATTTTTTATTGTGTTCTATTTAAATCAAAATATAATTTTTGACTTTAATCTATTGCTTTTTCTTGATATTAAAAACTTTGTGAAGTAAGCTAAAAAAAACTGTGATAATTTCACATAAATCATATTGAATATGTTCAAATTATTGCTGTTACACGTAAAATAAAAAAATCTTACTTTCTTTAACTACACAGCAAGTGTATGACGAATAACTGATGGTCCATTTCTTAAATTTGTTAATGCACTAATCGCAATATTTTCATCTTCAGTGAAATGTGAACTTATCAACTTAAAATTACCTCCACTTTCAGCATATATCGAATGACTTGATGAATTGCTATTTTCTTCAACTGATTCATGTTTTGGTGAATTTGTATTCTGATTGAATGTGAACACAGTTTGTGGTATCAAAACATCTTCATGTGAATGATTTGAACGTGGTGAAAGTTCGAATGATTTTGGTGATGACTTTTTGTTGCTTGTTGGTTTTTTATTATGCATTGCGAGGTGTTTTGTAAGATAGGCATGACGTTTGAATGTTTTATTGCATATTTTACATGGATATGATGACTCAGAGTCGGATGATTCAGACTTCTTACTCATTTGGTCACGTGGTTTATGCCAACGACGATGTGAAGCTGTAAAATTCAAGAAAAATTGAAAATTTGAATTTAAAAACAAAAAATTTAGTTTTTTAATGAAAAAATTCAAATTTTTAACAGAAATTTTAAAAAATTTTTTTGAAATTTCTGTTAAATTTAAAACAAAAAAATATTTTATCAAAAATTCACCTAAATTAGCAGGACAATTAAATTTCTTTCCACATTCAGGACATCGATATTCTAATAAAACAATGCAGCTGCACCGATGTCTAGCAAGACCAAAGGCATCTTCAAATTCAATAGTACACAATTTACAAACATAGGCACCAATAACATTTTTAATTTGAGCCAATTCAGCTTTAGCTTCATCAGTAATTTCAACAATATTATATTGTGGATCAATGTCACCAGATTCTTGCATAGAATTTTCATCAATTTCATGCAAAAGACGAATTTGTGTACCCGAAACTGGCGATGAACGAAATTCATCAAATTTTAATTTTCTTATTGCCTTAATTTTCTTATCATTGAATTTCTTTTCACTTTTTTGATTATTTTGCTGCTTGCTTGCCGTGATTGCTTTTGTATTTTGAATTTTTTTCTTTGTTGGCGTCGTTTCGTGTGGTGAATTAATTTTGAGTTCATTGACGTATCGTTTTTTCAATGGCGAGGTTAAATTTACTTTATTGACTTCAGTGAAATTAAAATTTTCAGCATCAGCACGATAACGTTTTTTGAGTGGACTACTGAGCATTGTTTGTATTTCTTCAGATGTTTTGATTGTCGTTAGATCAAGTGGGAGTTCAGATTTTGGTTTTTGGTAAAGTTGATGATTTTGATTGTAAAGTTCTTTTACTGTTGTGAGTAAATTAAGTGACTGATTGTGTTGCGATGTTGATTTTATTATTATTTTTACTGTATTTTCCATTCTTTTTAATGATGAAAATTTTTATGAAATTTTTTTTTCAATTTTTGATGAAATTTCCCGATGAATTGAAATGTTGCGAATTTTGGCAGTGATTTTTTAGCCTTTTTGAATTAAAAATTTTTTCAAGTCTTTATATTGTTTTATGCTCTATTTTAATTTGGTTATTTTGAAAATTAAATTTTAATATTTATTTTTAAATTGATTAGATAAAATTTTAGAATTTTAAATTTAATTAACTCTTTATATTTTATAATTATGAATTTCTTCTTTTTTTTTGTTTAGTTTAAAAAATTATTTTATGATTGTTAATTTCATATTTTTTTTTGCTTTAAACTTTTTTAAATTCTATGTAAATCAAAATTTAAACTTTGTTATTTCATAAGTGATGATTGTTCAATTGATTGTTTTTATTAAGTTGATTAGTTTGGAATATTCGATGGATTTCTTTTTATTTTAGAAACGACTGATATAAAACAGCATTATTTTAGTTTCATTTAATATTTGAAGATTTTTGACTTAGATTTGGTTTTTTTTATTCTGACTAGAAAATTATGAATTTTAATTTTTTTAAATTGTTGACTTTTGTAATTTTTGTTTAAATAAATTGAAAATTTTTGACTTTTAGAATTTAATTACTCGAAAATATTTTTTAGAATTAATTTTTAATTAGAAAATTATTTAATTTTTATATCTTGAATTAATTTTTTTAAATAACAATTTTTATATGTTGATAATTTCAAACTTTTATTTATTTATGTTTTTAGTTCTTAATTTTTTACTTATTATTTTTATTAAATACAAGTTGGTCAAAAATTATTGGATGGTATTTTCAGGATCTTTTTGTTTGTCGATTTTTGGTGTTGTTTCTTACTTGATTGATTTCTTTTAAATTTACATTAAATGAACTGTGTATCTTTCGGTTGCTAACATTGATTTTTTGTTGTAAATGCTTTTAATTTTCTGGCACTTTCTTTTTTTTCCTTATAAAATGTGTCCTTTTAGGGAATTTATTATTATGAATTATTTTGTAGATTGATCAGTCTATTGTTTATTTTCTTTATAAATTAAATTTTTTAATGAATTTTTTGATGTTTAAAATTAAATTTTGATTTCTTATTAAGCTTCCTTTTTTCCACTCGTTTTATTATGAAATGACGATTTTTCCTATTTTTTTACGTTGTTGCTCCTTTAATGTGTTCTTATGATTTGATTATTGTATCATTATTATTATTGTTGTTATTTACTTAGTGTCTATTTATTAAATAATTATTACAATAATTCCATCACACTTTCAGTTCAACTTTCTCTCATTTTTCTTTCACTTTTCTAACATTTCTAAACTTAAAACTTAAAAAAGAACCAAAAAAATTCAAAAATTAAAAATTTCTCTTTACTGTCACAATCACTTCGTTGGTCGTCTATCGAATGACTCAATATACTCCTTTTGCACGTTGTTTTTATATCATCATCATTCACTTTCCCTTGTCTTCCCCTCATTTTCCAACATTCACTAATACAAACTCAAAAAAAAATATATTTTGAACCCTATTTGAAATCGAGAGAGATTTTGCGTATTGTACAGCTTGCGACACGCGATCACTGCACGTGCTTGTGTTGCTTTGGTCGTGTATTAAAAATTGTTTTGCATTTAAATAACACACACACACCCGGCTACTTCTACTTTTTATTTTGAGAGGGTTGGAAGAGCAAGGTTGCATATGTGAGCATTTCTGTATATTTTTTTTTGAATAATAGTGACTCATTATCGTAGAAAAATCTGAGTAAGAGTAAGGGTTGGTTGCTTGTTGTTGGTAAGACTCAAACTATCGAAATTCAAAAATTCACTGAAGCGCGACCTAGCGAGTGAGTGTTCTTTCGTGTGTATAATGTTTGGCATGAGTTTCGCATAAATTTACTATTTTTTATGTTTTTTAATTAGAAATATAAGGAAATAAATGGAATTGTTGTTGGATGGAAGGAAAAAGGTGGTAAAAAAATTATTCATGAATAATTCGTGGTCATTTGGTACATATTTAATTTTTATGGTAAAATAAAATAACAAATTTGTCAAATTTTTATTCATTTAAAAAGTTTTGGTTTTCATAATATAAACAAAAATATTTTAAAATCAAAACTTTTTAAATTGAAAAGTTCTTTAACCTTTTCCAAGTTCACCTTCTGTCATCATTTTCATTCATAAACACAAAAAAAAATCCTCTCCTTTTTCTACCTTGCAATCACTCATGATAGTCCATAACAAAAAAAAATTTAAATGCTTTGATCAAGCGAGAAAATAACAAAACAATGAAATGTGTGCATATGGGAGAAGACCAAACTAAAATTCACAGCTGCCTTGCATAACAATTTTTTTATTCCACACACATTACGACGACCCTTTTTACTATGAGTAAGCAAGTAAGTAAGTGCGATCATCACAAAAAAATCTCAAAATAGGGGTTGTAATGCATAAATAAAGGCGAGTAAATGCAGTGTGCAGTGTTATTTGGTTTATGTGCACTAATGCAAGTTTATTTAGTTGTTGTAGATGTATAATGAAATATGACAGAGTAAAAATAAAACTGGAACTTTAAGCCTTAAATTTAAGGTGATACTAATGAAAAGATTTTTAAATAAAAACTTAATTTTACTACTGGATTGATTGTTTACTGTCTTAAGGTTTTTAGAAATTTTACAATTGAAAATTTACAGTTAAACAGAAAAAAAAATTTCATCCAAAAAATATTTTATGATTGATTCTTGTCGCATATAATTAGACCTTTTCATCAAGTATAAATCATAATTTTTAGATAAGCCTTTCGCGAGAAATGTCGAACTTTAGGTTATGATTAAATTTTTTCCATGATCAAAAATTTTAAGAAAACCTTAAACTTTTAAAACTAAAAGTACGCAAAATTGAGTTTTATAAATCATTTTATTGCATTTATTGACTATAGAATTTATCAAAGGTCATCATTTAAAGACTTAATGTGATTACATACTTAAGAACTTAAAAGTTTCTACAACTTTTAGACTTTGCAATAAATTTTATTAATATAATTGCTTAAAAATGCCTTTTTGATATGATTAGATACACGGAGAAAAATATTTTATAACTGGTATAAATTTTTTGAGATTTGTCCCTATAAATTCAAATTTATTAGCCTTAAAAAGTAAATTTATAACTGTTATAAATTTTTTTATGACAGTTATAAAAAACATTTACTATTGTTATAAAACTTTTATAACTGTCATAAAAAAATTATAACACTTAAAAACTTTCTTTTTAAAGCAAATAAATTTGGCTTCATAGGAACAAATCTCAAAAAACTTTATGCCAGTTATGAAATATTTTTCTCCGTGTACTTTTATTAAGACTTTGGTTGATTTTCAGTTCTTTTTAGGAATATCTATTTCAAATGTCCATGCTGCAAACAGTCCTGCTTTATCGATGAATCGTTTTTCAGGAAATTTGATTTCAAATGCACTTTTAGAGTCGATTAGCTGGAACTGAAAGTTTCATAAAATATATTTAAATTTAAATACATATGGAAATTTAAGAAACTTTAAATCTCGAAATTTACCTCAATATCTTCGTCATATCCAAGTAATTTAACTTTGCTTTTATCATCAATGTAATTTCCTATAGTTTTTAAAACAATCGTATTTGTATCATATGGATAATCAATTACAAAAATAAAAACACTGTCACGTTCTTCACCATTTTTCATTGTAAACCAAGTGCTGTTTCCTTCTTTTTGATATTTCCATGGACGACTACCATAAATTCCTTTTCCATTAATTCTAAGCCATTTGCCCATATCTCTTAAGCGATCTGCAAAAATTGCTTCAATTGTGCCATGCTTTGTTGGACCAACATTAATTAAAATATTTCCATTTATTGCTATAGTTGTGATAATTTCTTTAATCAATTCTTCACTTGTATAAAAGTCCTCAATTTTTGCATCAGACCGATGTCCCCAAGATTTTTTATCAATTGTCATTGCATTTTCAAATTTATGTTCTTGCAACACACCAGGATTGTATCGATCAGTGCAAGTATAAAAGTCACCATGTTTACATAAAATACCCATGCCCCAACGATCGTTGGCCACTACTGTTTCTTTAACTGGACTATCGTTGTAAAGCCATGCTAAAAATTCTTTTGATTTCCAATATCCATCTGGTGCTTCCCATTCACCATCACTTGGAAGATAAAAATTATTAAAAATTTAATTGTTTATTGAAAAAAATCTCTTAAATTAAAATTTCTTTCAATATTTACCTCCAAATAACTTCAGGTTTAAATAAATGAATAATTTCTTGTAATTCAGGCCATACTTTGTTATTAACATAAGTTTGCTTAAAAAATGCATGAAATTTATCATCAAGGTACATTCGATTAAACCATTCATAAAGTGAGTAATAAATTCCAAATTTCATAGATTTTTTACGAACAGCATCAGAAAGTTCTTTCAAAATATTTCGATTTGGTCCAACATCAACTGAATTCCAATTAAAAGAATAACTTGAAGGATAAAGTGTAAAACCTTCATGATGTTTACTTGTTATTACAACATATTGCGCTCCAGAATCAGCAAAAATTTCCGCCCATTCTGTTGCGTTGAAAAGTTCACATGTAAATGATGCGGCAAAATCTGGATAAGTAAATGATGGATTTTGAGTTCTTTTCATAAAATTTACATAATCTGGATTTTTATCATTGATCCAGCTGTTCCAAAACCATTCACTGCCATAACTTATTGCAGAATAAACACCGAAATGTAGAAAAATTCCTAAAAATAACAAAATTTACAATCAAAAATCAAATTTGACTTTTTACTTACCAACTTTAGCATCATCATACCATGAAGGCAAAGGACGACTATCTAAACTTTCCCATTCTGGCTCATAACGTTTGAAATTTTTAATTTCCTTAATCGGCTTTTTATTAAAAATTGAATTGTCATTTTGTGTGACAATTTGTGGAATGTTGAATGATGAAAGTGAAAAATTAATCAAAAAACTAAAAATTAGAATTAAAATTTCTAAAAAATTCATGTTTTCGATTGTAAACACAAAGAACGACTAATTGATGTTTATTAAAAAATGAGAAGTCTCCACAAGTGAGAGTGAGAAATGTAGAGAAATTTGTATGATTAATCAGAGTAAACAATATTTACTAGGTTGAATGACTTTAATCTTTTGATAATCAAGTTTGTTGGTAAATATTGAGAAATTTTATTGTCACAATTTAATTTATCTGATACTTGAAAAATATTTCACATTTGTACTTGACTTAAGTTTATTAAAAAATATTTCGTAAATTTGATTTCTAAATAATAAAACTATGGTTTAGATTTGAATGCATATTTTACTTGATATGAGTAATTTTTTTTGTCAAGTTGATTTATACAAAAATGTCTTTTATTCATTCATTTTTTTTTTAAATTCATTTGAAATCCAGCAAATTTGTTCAGTCAATGGTTTTTATTTAACTATGTATTTAAATTAAATTCAATACAATATGAATAAATTAACGACATCTTTGTGTAATTCAACTTGAAATCAACTTGATAAAAATTTTGCGCATATCAAGTAAAATATGCATGCAAGTTTGAACTCTAAATAAAACACTTTATTTTGAAACATTGCAATACTTTGACAGCCCTTTATCAACTACTCAATAAGTATCATAATAACCTTGAATTTCATATCTAATGAAAATAAATTAATTCATTAGTATTGAATTAAATAAATAAAATAAGTTTTTATCCCTAATAAAATGATATAATTTTTCTTTCGTACAATTGTTGATGTTACTAAAATAAAAATTTGCAAAATAAATAAATAAATGCAAAAATTTTAAAAACACGACATCATTCTATAATTTTTTTTTATTTCTAAATTTTTGTTTTTATTAAGCTTTAATTTAAATTATTTTCTTTATCAATATAAGTGGATTAAAAACGCAATTGCTTTCAGCAATGATAATTTTAGCTCATAAATAAATAAAATTTTAATATGCACATTTTTGACAAGTTTTGTCATTGATATGTGACGATCAACCAGAGATGACAGATTCTAATTAGAATCCAATTGTTTTTTCCAAAAAACTTCTTTAAATTGTTTTTAGTCATTCTGTCATTAAATTTGAATCTCTACAAAAACTTTTTCACACTCAACAAAAAATCTCCAAATTGATTTAGGGGTACATACCTGCAATTGTTTACAAAATAAAAAGTTTTCAAAACCAAAATAATATTTAATTTCCCTCATTTAACTGAACTTTATCATTGTACAATGACACGTCACGCAAGAAATTCAACAGCTGGTTCAGTCTACACTTATCATGAAAAGAAAAAAGATGCACAAACATCAGGTTTTGGTACTGAACGTCAAAGACTTGCAAAAGAATCTTTAAAATCATTCGATTGCTGTAATTTGACATTGCAACCTTGTGCTAATCCTGTAATTACAAAAGATGGTTATTTATTTGATAAAGAAGCAATTTTGCAATACATCATCACAAAAAAAGTTGAATATAACAGAAAATTAAAGGAATATGAGAAACAAAAACAAACCGATGAAGAAGAACTTGCAGCAATTGCAGCAGCTGAAAATAAAAAGAAGCTTGAAGATTTTGTAAAGACAGAAAAGAACATCAAAATTGGATCAAAAATTTGTAAGTTTACCTAAATTTCCATAAAATCAAAATTTTTCAATTTTTTATAATTTTTAGCTCAACTTGCTGGACCTTCAACTTCAACTTCGTCTCTTTCAAATATGACAGGCGATAAGAAAAATAATTTACCAAGTTTTTGGGTTCCATCACAAACACCTGACTCAGGCAAAGCAAAATTACAAAAACCAGAAAGCACAATTTATTGTCCAGTGAGTGGAAAAGTTTTGAAAGCAAAAGACTTGATTGATGTCAAATTCACCCTTGCTGATCCAAATGCAAAAAAATCTTTAGTTGCACAACAAAATCCTTATGTTTGTGCAGTAACAAAAGATGTTCTGACAAATTCAATGCCATTGGCTGTTTTAAAACCTACAGGTGATGTAGTAACGATGGATTGTGTTGAAAAAGTGATAAAGAAGGATATGATTCATCCATTGACAAGTCAAAAGTTGAGTGAAAAAGATATTATTATGCTACAGAGAGGTGGAACAGGTTTTGCAAGTGCAAACAATGAACTTGAAGCTAAAAAAGCTAAACCAGCACTGCAATGTTAAAGAAATTATGGAAGTTTTTTTAAATGAATTAATAAACTTTTTTTTAATAAAATAATTAGTAAATTTTGAGTATTTTATGGTCCGAAACCTAAACATGTTATGAATTTTCCATATTGAAAACAATGATATTTACTTAAGGATACTTTCCGCATTATCTTGGTATAATCTTGATCAATAATTTTGATTTTGTCTTAAACTTTCTGAATATTTTTATGTGGTCCAAATGCCATTTTATTTTTTCAAAATATAATAGCTTATGCAGATGCAACAAATACGGCAGAATTATTACAATAGTTGAATGCTATGCTTTAGAAACTTTCAGATTTTTTGAACGCATTTTGACAGTAGCAAAATTCAAAATATTCTACTGATAAAACTATTGCATTAAACTTAAATATTTTTTATCAGTTATAAGAAATTTTTAAAATTTCTCTACAGCTGAACAAACAATAATATTTTAAATAATTTGGTAATGATTGCTCTTTATAGAGTTATCGTAATTTAAATAGATTAAAAAGCATTTTAAAATGGATTCAATGAAATTTTATTATTCCTATATTTTATTAATTTGCTTTTATTGTTTACTGACATTTTTATCAATTTTTTTCATCACAAATTCTTTAAAAACAAAATTTGTGGAAGAAAAGCAAAAAGTGATGAAAGTTCAAGTTCAAAATGAATTCATTGAAATTGTTCATAATGCTAATAATTTAATAACATATTTTGATGAAAATATTTTCTTTATCAAACCAAATTACACTGTTGAACATGAATTAAGTGCAAATGAAGCTTGTAGCATTGAAGCTGCTGGTAAACAAAAAAATTTGGATTTTTATTATAAAGTTTGATTTTATTTCTTTTTAGCTAAAAAATCAACATCAACAACAATTTGGGTTATTTTTGTGTCATCTTCAAAATATGTTAGAATTAAAAATACAAAATTTATTAAAGCTTTCAAAACATATGACAACATTCGATATCAATTTGTTGATGTTCGTGAAATTGCACTTGAAAGTCCACTTAAAAATTTTGTGTTAAGTGAAAAAATGAGAAGATCTAAAAAAATTAGTAAGAAAATCACGGACATTTTAAAATATATATTGCTATTAAAATATGGTGGATTTTATTTTGATCTTGATATTGCAAAAGTTTCTAATGAAGAAGTCAACAGATTTGATAATTTTTTGTGCTTTGATGAAAGTGGGTATATCAAAAATTCAATAATCAAATTGAGTGGAGAAGAAGGAAGAAAATTTGCTGCATTTTTATTAAGGTAAAACATAACTTTTACAATTGTTCAGAGTTAATAAGTAAAAAACTTTCAAATTTTTTTAAAAAGAAACATTTTTTCCCAATATTTTGTATTTATTGTTTTCAAACAATTACACTCTCATAAGTCTTGAATTAAATAGAAAAAAAATTGAACCATGTAATTAACACCTATTTTTATTTTTATTTTTAGTGAAGTCGCAAAACAATTAAATGAAGCAACATTTGTTTTTAATAATTCAACTCTTCTCAAAGATTCATTGAAAAATTTCTACAATTTATCAAAGATTGAATTCAATCAAAACTCAGTTCAAAAGATTCATCACAACTTTTTCATTCTTCCTCCAAAATATTTTCCGAAAATCGAAAATATTGAAAAAGAAAAAATTTTTGATGAAGAAGGAAAATTTGAGAAAAATGTAAAGTTTATAAAAATTAATGGAAGAAATGAATCTGATAGCAAAATGAATGAAATTATTGAGAAATTATGTCCTAGAATTTATGAAGTTCTATTGAAAAGAATGTAGAAAATTATAGGATTGTTGACTTTACTCGATTATACTCAAAATGTGTTGACCAAAAAATTTTTGATTCACAGTCAATTTAATTATTTATAGGAATTTTATTGCTCAACATTTCTTAAGTAAAATATTCAAATTAGACAACAACATTGTTATTTAAAAATGAACTTAAAGCCTTTTTCTCAATTTATAAAATCCTAAAACCAGATAAAATAAAAATAAATTAAATTGTTGTTTTAAATACGTACTACACATTCACCAAAAAGGAATGATAATAATAATTTTTAAAATTGTCATTTTAACTTAGGTCAAGTTTAAATAAAACACAAAATTCATGTTCACTTTTAAAACAAGTGTAATTTTTATCTAATCAAAAAGCAATAAAAAATAACACAATTAAATATTTTCTTTTTCTTTATCTTCTGGTTCAATTGTGACTTCCGTATTTTCAACTTCTGTTGTGTTATTGTCATTATTCTTTTGATGTCTTGCATCTTTGTAAAGCACATAATGTTGTACAATAAAAACAATATCGAAAAGAACTGAAAAGAGTCCAAGACCGAATTTTGTTGGATCACCAAAGATTGAAGCCCAGTCATCTAGAAATATTGAAAATTTATTTTAATTAAATTTATAAAGATTGTGGTGTTTTTTGATTATTTTAAATGTTTGGGAATTAAATAATATTTCTATTTTTAAACTTTTAATTATAGTTAACGAAAAAAAAATTGTTGATGGCATAAAAGAAATAACTATTAAAATTTTAAAAAAATTGTTTTTAACTTTCATAAAAGGTTTTGGTTAAACTGAAGAATTCTAGATATCACTTAAGTTTAAGGATTGAAAATTACTTTAGCCATATAAACTATAGCTATTAAAAAATTAAGAATAAATAAGAAGAAATTAAGAAATTAAGAATAAGAACTTAATACCATTACCTAAACTTCAAAATGTTCATAGAATCTTTCTTATCATTTTTTTTTTTTGATTAAAATAAACTTACTGTAATTATAAGAGTTGAAGATCATTTGCAACATTGACAAAATTCCTCCAGTAAAATCAAGAAGAATATTCTCAATACTCCAGCCTACAGTGCTCTAGAAATAATAAAAAATAATTTTTTCTTAAAATTGATTTATATTCTTTTAATTCTAAATATTTTTAGTCGTAGTTGAAAAAATATTTTTCTACATTTTTTATAAATTAATTTTTATCAGAACAAAATAGTTTTGTTCTAACATTGCAAACTTTTCAAATGTTCAAATTTTTTCTATCGTGATTTTTTTTATTATTATACCCTAGGTGGTCTTAATTGACTATTATTTCCCTGAATTTAAACGGTGTATTTGTTGTTTTCTTTAATTTTCCGTTAAAAAGTTACAAAATTAAAGTTTCTTCAAAACTGACAAATTTTGTTTACATAAATCAATAAATTCAATAGCATTCACTTAACGTATTTAAATATATTTAAACAATCATGTTTAAAGCAGTATTTGTCAATAAAAAGTATTAAATTAAAATTCTAGCACGTTATTGTCTAATAGAATTTTAATTTTTTTGCAGTAAAACGCGCCCATTTAAATTCAAATTTAACAGTTTGAGTTGAGACCCCCTAGATTATATCATAAATATCAACTTTTCAAAATTTTACTCACTTTTCTCTTATAATTCAAGAAAGCTTGTGGAACATATTTAGTTAAAGTCACAGCCAATTTGATATAACTGCATGTATACAAAAAGTCCAACCAATGAAGATTTCCAATTGAGCATAGAATAATTATAACAAGAGCAGTAATTGTGAAAATTCCAATAATAGACCATGATATTTTTGAAACCCTTTGTGTTCCACTCTAAAAATACAATAAAAATAAGATTAGAATTAAAATAGCTTTTGATTAAGAAACTTTTTGAAATAAATAAAATTTCATTTAGTCATGAGTGTAAAAATATTTCTTTGTTATAATTTACTCACTTCATAATAAAAACATTGACAAATAGTCAAAAATGTCAAAACTGAAGCATGAATACTGAAGAAAACATCATTAAGTTCAACAGGATTCAATCCATGAGGAAATCGAACAAAATATTCATCTTGGAAATATTTGATAAAATACAATGATGAATTAAATACAGCATAAAGAGTATGACCAACAATATTTAATGCCAAAAAGTCAAAACTCAATCCAACCACAGATTTTCTTTTGAAATTTAACCAAACTTGCGGATAAAAAGAAACACTCCATGCTACAAAATAAATCCAACCAACAACTGATGAAATTATTATTAAAGGTCGAGAATTTGCTACAACAATCCTGAAGAAAAGATTGAAGTCATCGATAATTTCTACAGGTGTTGCATGTCCATCAACTTCAACTTTTCCAGCTTTATGTGTTTCAACTTTTATTGTTTGATTTGTAACAGGCACAGAAGGTAGAACTGTGAAAGATTTTGGATTAAGTGTGATGATTTCATCGCGATCTGTCTCGAAATTAAATGTGACTGCTCGAGTTACAGGAGAACTGTTAAAAAGTAAAAAATTATTGTTCTAGAAGTTTTTAATTTTGATTCTTTTATTTGTTTATTCCTAAAAATTATCATAAATGATTCTAAATCATACTCTTTGAAAAATTAAAGAAAAAGTATCAAAATTCTAACAAAAAAATCAAGAACCTAACAAAATTAACAAGAATTTTCACTTTATGTTCCAAACTTACTTCAATGACAATCGAATTTCTTCACTTTCCCCAACAATTAATGTAAATCCATCAGTAGAGAGCTCAAAACTTGGTAAATCTGCTCCATGAAACTCATAGAAGCAACAAAATAGCACCAAAATTGTCACAAAATAATTTTTCATGTCTACTCAATTCACTATCTGAAACCTAAATGAAACACAAGAAAATTATTTGACTTTTAATTGACGATTTTTGTTTTAATCTAAAAAGCAATAAAAGATTATGCGTGAGTAGCGATATAGAAAAAAATTTAAGGATTAAGATATTTGAAGTGTGCACTTGTCTCGTCTGCTGCAAGTCTGATAGGAAGAAAATTAAGAATTATAAATAAATTATTTTGTATGGAAAAGATTTATTAAATAAAGGAAGAAAAAAATTAAAGAGCTTTTAAAACAAAATCTAAGTTTCTATTTGGATAAGTATAAAAAAAAATTAGCAGAACTTTGCAAAAAACAGAACAAAAATAATTCTTCAATTAAAGCAAAATTTCTGAAAAATAAAAAGTTTCAAATTTGCATATTTTAAAACCAGTTTTAATTCTGACAAATTAACTCATTTTATTTTTCTACTACTTACAAAATTTAATCTCTTATTACCCACTCAATTGTCAATTAAAATTGTATCACAACAAAAATGACGATAAGATAAGAAAATCATAAAAAGACTGTCGTACTTATTTGATTACCTTACTCAATTCATCATCATTGAATGAATAAAAAATACTAAGAAATTTAAAAAATCTTCGCAGACAATCTGAAGTAGCTTGTATAACAAAAAAAAATGTTGTAAAATGTTTTTATCATTAAAACATGTGAAGATAGAATGAAGTGCAAAAAATAATGACGAAATTTATAGTGGTTATCAATTGAAGTTTTTTGGGGAATTTCCGATGAATTTTGATTTGAAAAGATGAAAATTAAATAAAATCATAATAAAATTATAAATATAAATCAAAAATTTAAATAGAAAATAGAAAAAGTTCATAATTTGCATAAATATTTTTTAATGTTTTTAGTTTTAGTTTATATATTATATCTAGAGTTCTCATCTCACTATAAGAAGATCTTAAAAATTATTGCTTTTTGTTTATTACTATTTCAAAAATAAACTTATAATTTTTATAACTTTTTTTACCAAGTTTCAGTTCAATCATGTAACAACTTAAAATTATGCAACTTTTTGAAAATTAATTTCATGAAAATAAATTTAAATTTTATTAAAACCGACTTTAAGACTACTGTTTTCCCTCGAATAAAAAAGTCGGCTCTTGTATTCAAGAATTGTGTTTTTACTGAGTCATTGTTTATTTTTAGTATCTAAAAATACACGTTATTTCAAAAATAGTTCTTTTATTTGAATATATATGAATGGAATAATGCTTAATACCAACAATTTCAACCAATTGTTGCTTCCAACTTCCCAATGATTTATTTATGCTAAAAGTTAAAACTTAGTGTTCAAAATTTAAAATTAAATACTCAGTTTTATCATAGAAAGACAAAGACAATAAATAGTTCGAGTACTAGTCTATTATCTGTTATCATTATAAAAGTTTGAGAATCTCTGAACACAAAAACAGTTGATAATTTTCAAATGCGCTTTTTATTGGTGTCTTTTATTAATCATTATCTTTGTAAAAGATAACTGTAAAACAATAACATTCATAATGGTAATATTAGTAATTTTTTGCGAAAATCAAGAATTTATAAGTCAAATAAGACAGAATGAAGGTTGAAACTTTATTTGCGCATTTTTTATTTTTTAATTTAAATTTTTTACTCATAAATTCATTCACAATAAGTTGCATTCCTGATTATGAAACTTTAGTAGTTATCAGTAGAGTTTATCAGTGTATTATCAATCAAATGCCATTAAATTATGGCAATGCAGTAACAAGAATCGATGCAATGCACAGAACTGGATTTTCAGATGAAGATTTAGAAGCAATTTTTATTGATAGAGTTTATGAATTAACATTTGTTCCACGTAATTTTAGCAGTTTCTCAGAAAATATAAAAGCATACAAAATCGAAGAAAGTTCAATTAAATTTCTAAATGGTGATGAATTTGATGAATATCCAAGACTGGAATATCTTACAATTGGTTTATCAAAAATTAAAGCAATCCCTAGCAAATTATTTGAAAAAACATTGGAATTAAAATTTATTGGATTTTTTATGAACGAGATTAAAAAAGTTGGTCATGATTTATTCACAAAATTTTATGTTGAAAATTTACGACAAGTTGATTTTCGACAAAATTTTTGTATTGATGAAAATGCAAAATATTCTGATGAAATTTTATCATTAATTGAGAATTTGAAAGAAAAATGTCCGTATGATGATGAAACTACAACAACAACAATTTTGGCAACCACAACAAAAGAAATTGAAAAATGCTTTTATTGGGATAGACAAAGTAAAAATAAAAAAATTAAAAATAAATTTTAAATTTAAAAAAATCAAAATTTAATTTTAATTCATAATTTTTTTCAAAAAATTTTTGTCATAAGTAAAAATAAAATAAGTCAATAAACTCATACAATTTTACCATCGATTATCAAAAAAAAAAATTGCACTTGACAAATCTTGTCATATTTTAATTGCAATGAGTAAGAAAATCAACTTTTAATTACCGTGATAAAAGTTTAAGTACGAAATTCAAGCAAACAATTTTTCGCTTATCTTTTTCAGTTACAAATAAAAACTTCATCAAAACAGAATGAAAAATTTTATTTTACTTATAATTTTTGCTTTAAAATTTGCAAATTCTTTTAATATAAACTGCAACTTTGCAAATGTTTATCTTTTAATTGTTGAAAAAAGTGTTTATCAATGTTCAATTTCAATTATCCCAACATCAATAGGTGAGACAGTAACAGAAGTCACTGGCCGACATCAATCAAGTAACACAAATGATGATGTGAAAACAATCAAAATTGAAACAACTCGAACATTTTCTTTCTTTCCGCAAGGTTTAGGCAATTTTTTTCCAAATGTTATTGCTATAAATATTCGAAATACAAATATTGAAATTTTGACTGGTGAAGAACTTGATGAATTTCCTCAACTCAGATCGTTTGTTTTTGTTGGATCAAATTTAACAACAATTTCTAGTAAACTTTTTGAGAAGACTCCAAATATTGAATTTATTTCATTCAGTGGAAACAAACTTGAAAAGATTGGTCGTGATTTATTTAAACCAATCAATGTGACACAATTAAAAGAATTATATTTCAATAACAATTTTTGTATTAATCGTCATGAAAATGTTGAAATTTTTATCAAAGAACTTATTAATGAATTGAAGGAAAAATGTCCATTTGATGATGAATTTACAACTACAACTTTAGCTACAACAACAACAATGAAGAAAAAATGTTTTTATTGGGATAGAAAAAATAGAAATAGAAAAACTAAAAATGAATTTTAAAATGTTTGAAAATTTTCAATTGAATTTATTAAATGAGCTTTAAAATTTAATTTTAAATTTGGGTTTTTCTATTGCTTGATTGTTAAAAACGTTTTAAAATTTGTTAATGGAAAACAATATTGAATTAAACAGTAAGTTTAATAAAAAAACTTTACATATTTTTATTGCTATTTTCATGGCAACAATTCGGTTTTATTTTGTCTGTACACTTCTGACGTATTTTGACATTTTAAGATTTTTTAGTAAATTTTTTTTACTCATGTGTTGGTGTTAAAAATAATAAGAAATGAAATAAAAAAATTATAATTTAAAAAAGAAATTTAATTGAAGAAAAACTGCAAGCTTTTCAACTACACGCTTTTATTTCAAATTTTATGACAGTTTTTTTAAACAAAATTTAGAAAATTATTTTCAAAAACTCTCAAAAGATGGAAACACGTCCTTTTAATTTTAAAATTTTCATTCAAAGCATGAGTTTTATCAAACGTAAATCAAAGTATTTAGTAATGAATTTTCAAGTTCATTTTTGTTTGAGACTTCAACAAGTGAAAATGTTTCACAGTAAAAAATTAAGTGTTGTAGTAAAAACTTTGAGAATCCAACGAAATTTAGTTCGTGGATTCTCAGTGGCAAGTAGTAAAGAAGACATTATTATAAAATCACCAATGCAGCCATTGAACTATCCAAAATTTACAATTGATCAATTTGTTTGGGATAAATATAGCCAATGGATGAACAAAACTGCAATTGTAAGAAAAGCAATTAATTAATTAAACAAGAGTTTGCAAAATTTAAATTTTCAAGGTTGATGGAATAACCGATCGTTCTATAACATTTGCAAAATTACGTGATCAATGCCGTACATTAGCAATTCATTTGAGAACGTCACTAAAGCTTAAAAATCGTGATACGATTGCTGTTTGTTTACCAAACTCATTGGAATTTCCCATCATTACATTCGCGGCTTGTGAGGCAGAAATTGTGGTCACAACTGTTAATCCTATTTATACCGCAGGTGAAAAGAAATTTCCTAATTCTTCTTAATCTCATTAAATAACATTTTAACTAACTTAATTTATCAAAAACTGATTCAATGATTGAACGTAGTAAATATTTTTTGATAAGATAAACCAAAAATATACTGTTAATTCACGATTTCATAACGAATATGATAAGATTTTTTTTTGTTTATTTATAGATGAAATCGCACGACAATTGATTGATAGTGATGCAAAGATTCTTTTTGGGCTTGCCGGCATGAGTACGATTTTAAAATCAGCTGTTGATAAGACAAAGAAAAATGTAAGAATTGTGTATATCACAGAAACTGAAGCTGAAGCAATTCCTAGTGATGGAATTAAATTTAATGAGCTTTTAATATCAAAAGGTAAAATAATTTATGAAATTTTATGATTTTTGAAATGAAAATTTTGTGTTTTACAGGAGTTGACTTAAATGATTTAAAAGATGTTGACCGAGATTGCTATGAAACTAGTCTACTTCCTTATTCAAGGTAAGTTTGTTCTTTAATTTTTACTTCATTTATTCTAACTTTTTTCTTATATTTCAGTGGAACAACAGGTTAGTTTGTTTTATTTAACAATCAAACTAATTTTAATAATTCAAATTAATTAGGACTAAGTAAGGGTGTGATGTTATCACATATGAACATTGTGACGAACTCTCTACAAGCAAATTCTCCAGAAATTCAATACACATACGATGCTGTTGGTGATTATCAAGATATTGTTCCATGTGTTCTTCCATTCTTTCACATTTATGGTTTAACTATAACAATGATTTCTAAACTCGCACAAGGATGTAAACTTATTACATTAAAATCTTTCAATCCAAGTACATTTTTGAATGTATTAGAAAAACATAAAGCAAATATTTTGCATCTTGTGCCACCAATAAGTAAGTTTAGATAAATTTTTCTACTATTTAACTAATGAATAAATTTTTTAGTCATTTTCTTCAATAGTTATGATAAAATTGGACCACAACATACACAATCAATTAGATATGTTCTTTCTGGAGGTAAAAATAATTTTTACCTTACAAACCTTTAATTAAATTTAAAATTTTAATTATAGCTGCACCATTAGGTGGAAGTGATATTGAAAAATTTTTAAAAATTGCACCACAAGCAAATTTTATTCAAGCATATGGCTTGACTGAAGCAAGTCCAGCAACTCATGCTTGTTATAAAAAATCAAAAAGTATAGCAAGCGTTGGTTCACCAATCAATGATGTTGAAAGTAAAATAGTGAAAGTTGATGATCCTGAATTTAAAGGTTTAGGGCCAAATGAAAGTGGTGAAGTTTTAGTTCGTGGACCAAATGTAATGATTGGTTACCATAACAATGAAAAAGCTACAAGAGAAACTTTAACACCTGATGGATGGCTTAGGACTGGTGATATTGGTTATTATGATGAGAATCAAGAATTTTTCATTACAGATCGATTGAAAGAGCTGATAAAAGTTAAAGGTTTGATTTGCAAAACAAATTTTGTTTATTGAAAAATATTTTAATATTTCCATGTTGTTTCAGGTTATCAAGTAGCTCCTGCTGAAATTGAAGAAATTCTTAGAATGCATGATGAAATAACAGATGCAGCTGTTATAGGAATTCCAAATGCAGCAACAGGCGAACTTCCACGTGCATATATCGTAACAACTCCAAACTCTAAAATAAATGAAAAAATAGTGAAAGATTATGTAGCACAAAAAGTTGCTGAATATAAACGACTTGAAGGAGGTGTAGAAATTGTTGATAGCATTCCTAAAAATGCCACTGGTAAAATTCTAAGAAGAGTATTGAAAGAAAAATTTTTATAAGAAAGTTTAAAACATAAATTAAAAAAAAACTTAAGATAAAATAGAAAGTAAGTTTTGATATTGAAAATACAAGTAGATTTTGACATGGTCTAAAAAAATTTGTATATTTTTTACCCCTGAAAAAATTAAATTTTTGTTCTAAATATTTTTCTCCAATTTCCAATAAGGAAAAAATCAATAAAAGCATGAAAATTTTCAAAATTCTCCTAATTTTTATTTTATTTCAAATTTCAAGTGCAACAGAATCAATTTCGACAGCAATCAGTGATGTGATTTTAAAATTTCATCCAAAATATTCAAGAAAACTTGAAATTATTCTTTATGGTGAAAATTCACAACATCTTAAAGATATTCTCGATGAAGTGCAAAGAAAACTTCAAGAAATTCCAAAGATTTTAAGAATTATTGAGGATACAAATCAATGGAATCATCAATTGAAAGATTCAAGTTTGATTTTGATCAAAAGTGTAGAAAATTTGAATAAATTTCAAAAGTTGTCAAAACTTGAGAACCTTTTGCCAAACACAGAGCTTAAATTTTATATTTATTGTGAAGAAAAAACTCCAGATGATCCAATGATGATTACAAAAAATGAATTGAGTCCAGAACGAGGAGAAATTTCAGAATTTGAATATTTTATCATGAAAGATTTTGGCAATTACAAAATTCATCTCGTGACACCACGTTGGTTTAGTTCTGAAGTTTGTAATAAAGTTTTTCTTCATCTTGTTGCAACTTTTGATGTAGAAACTTTAAAATGGAACAAAGAATTAAAACCATTTAATAAATATGAAAATTTTTATAATTGTGAACTCACATTTGGAGTCATGGCACCAACAACATTTTTTCTTGATCACAATATTTATTATTTCTTTGACAAAATTAAAAATAAACCTGAAATCACTGGAGTTTTTATTGATCTCATAAAACTTTTTAGTTCCATTGCAAAATTTTCGATAAATTACAATTTCATGGATACAAAAAAATTTGGAAACGAAGAAATTTATGAAAATGCTCTGAAAATCGAACAAAAAGATCCAAATGTAATTTTAGAAACAAGAGATATTGGAATAATACAAAGATTTTCAGCTCATGTCACTGCTCCATATTTAACTAGTGAAATTTTTTTCTATGTTTCACCTGGTAAGTAAAATTGTTAAAATATTTGATAAAAGTCGATAAGGTTTGCTATAATTTTTCAATCCAAATATTAACAAAAGATTTTACTTTAGGTGAAATTTATACGCCATATGAGAAACTTCTATTACCTTTTGATTTTGAAACTTGGATTTTTCTAATCCTCACATTTTCAACAGCATTTTGTTCAGTTTTCATCACAAATTTCCTTCCAAAATCGACTCAACTTGTTGTTTTTGGGAAAAGTGTGAAAACTCCATCATTGAATATTCTTGGGGCATTTTTTGGAATTGGACAATTGAAGGAACCTGAAAATAATTTTGGAAGAATTTTACTAATGAATTTTATAATTTTTTGTTTAATCATTCGAACCGCTTATCAAGGAGTGATGTTTGAAATGATGACCAAAGAAATAAGAAGACCAAGTGCAAACAGTGTTGAAGAATTGAGAAAAGAAAATTATGAAATTTATTATTTTAAAAGTTTAAAGCATTGGGTGACGACTATTGAAAATTATGAAAGGTAAATTACAATAGAAACTTTTTTAAAAAATTTTCCCAGGGTTATTCACGTAGCTCAAAAATCTCAAAAAAGCACAATAAAAGCACAATAAATCTCAAAAAAGCACAAAGCTCAAAAAAGCGTATAAAAACGCAAGAAGGGCAAATAAGCGCTAAAAGCTCAAAAAGCACAAAAAACGCTACGTGAATAACCCTGGATATTTTTTAAAAATTTTAGCTTCAATTTTATTCAAATAAATGAAAAAATGGATTTTGTGAATTTTCATCTTGCCAAACATAATTCTTCATCAAAAATTGCAATGCTTGCTTCGTCAACTTTATTACAAATCATTGAATTTTCACAATTGACGAAATGGCACAAGCTTGATGAAATTTTAATCTCTTCACTTGTTGGTTTAGGATTTAAATCAAATAATTTTTTCTTTTACACAATTCAAAAAAGTATGCAAAGATTAATTGATGCTGGAATTCCTCAACATTGGTTGAAATTTCATTATGAAAATTTTTGTAAATTTGTAAAAGAATTTGAAGATGAAACAAAAATTTTGTCTTTAAGTGATTTATCACATGGATTTGTAATTTGGTTGATTTCTTGTGGATTAGCTTTTACTGTTTTTATATGTGAAATTTTAGTTTGGAAAATTACAGAAAATATAAAAGTAAGCATAGTTGAGAAAAAGATTGAAAATAATTTAACATTTACTGATAATTCTAAAAATATTTTACTTATTCAAAATGAAGAAATAACTCAAACAAAAGTTGAACCAGAAATTTGTTTGAATTCTCTTGTATCACAAAATAAAACAAGAAAAAATTCTTTAACTTCAAAAATTTCTGAATTTTCATCAATTGCTTTAGACTCTTCTGACTGTCTTCAATTAAAAAAGATAAAATATTTAAAAATTTATCCAATAATTGAAGGATCTTTTGATAAATATGAAAAATGTCTTATAACAGATAAACTTGAAAAAGTTTTTAAAGTTACTAAAAAGATTTATTAGAACTTTTTACTTGACAAATATTTAAATTAAAAAAATATGGGAAAAAGATCATAAAAATATGAATAAATGTCAAAAAATATTTTTTTTTAAAGTTTTAAACCCCTTAAAATTAAAAATAAAATTAATTTCTTTTTGAACTAAAAAGCTTTGATTTATTTAATATAGGGTAAAGGAACCTAATTCGGACCCACTCCTAACTCGGCCACTCTAGGTCTCTTTACCTTTAGCTCCAACCTCTTTTCCTACTTAAACGAAGTTATATCATTGAAACTTTGATAAATTTGATTGAATACTATTCATATAATTGTATTTCAGTGATAATACCTTGCAATTTAATGATGATTTCTTGTCTAAAATGTCAATTAAAATTTTTCCATATAAAAATTCTTTTTTGTTTATCTCATGAAATTCTTTATTTTCCTTATCGATTTTTCGATCAACTATCATCATTATACGTATACCTCAATAGCTCTTGAAAAGTGCGTTAGTGTATTTTAAATTACAACGCATCAATCTCTTGGCTTCTAATATGTTTATAAACTTCGAGTTAGTTCCCACTGAAATATTGTCGGACCTAAATCCGGCTCCCGCTCAACACATTCTCCCCTAATATCGGCGACCCACTAGTTTAATTTGTTGGTAGTTCTGGTGGTGCTAGTATCGCTTTTCAACAATTTTACAAAAAAATTCTCAAATCAAATTAAGATTATTATAGTTAGATTCTACCGTTTCATTAGCTTCTCTATTGATATAAAAATTTCTCAGAATGAATAAGTTACCAAGATCGAGAGACGAGTTGCGTTCGATGAGTTCGAAGGACTCTCTTCCATTTATGACCGTGCATACCACTTAATGGATAAGAACACTGTAATAAACAAAAGAGGATTTGATCGCTATCGGTTTCCGTGTGGCGCAGAACGTGTATTTCTTGCCTACTGAAATTCTTCCATACTGTAACTTCGCTTCGCCAACGAAGTTGATTATTATCTTACTATCTTTACAATGTCACGTTCTCCCTACCAGGCTAAGTGATTGGTTTGATTTTGGGTACGATAGGAACCATTGTTATTCCAGATGTTCGTTGTCAAGATTCGAAAAATGTGGTTTAGTATTGTTCGTAAGGTTGAGACTGCGTATGCATATTTCTGTATTGAACTGAAGTGGTAAAAGAATGAGAATGGACTTATTTGGGGTCTGGAGTTGGTAGGTGCATCTCAGATAGGTTCGGGTCGTTAGGTTCGCTAATCTCATGTGTGGTTCTGATCGAGAGCCTTAGATTCCGACTGCTAGTTATCAGGTAGTCGAAATCTGGCCTATAATTTTGAGAGTCATGCAAGGAATTGGGAGTGGTCTGGTTAGTGTAGTGTTGGGATGAGCAGCAGTCCTCCCGCCGATGATTAGTTGTTTGCGACTTAGATTATTCAAGTCAGAATTGAAAGTGACTAGGGACAAATATTATAAAAGGTATTTGATGAAGATTTGGAAGACTATCTACCGAAAAGATATGTAAATATGAAAATGGGTCCGATTTAGGTTCCTTTACCCTAGTTCTAAAATTAAATAAAATAACTTTCAAGTAAAAAAACCAAAAATCAATAAAAACATGAAAATTTTCAAAATATTCTTAATTTTTATTTTATTTCAAATTTCAAGTGCAACAGAATCAATTTCAACAGCAATAAGTGATGTGATTTTAAAATTTTATCCAAAATATTCAAGGAAACTTGAAATTATTCTTTATGGTGAAAATTCACAACATCTCAAAGATATTCTCGATGAAGTGCAAAGAAAACTTCAAGAAATTCCAAAAATTGTAAGAAATATTGAGGATACAAATCAATGGAATCATCAATTGAAAGATTCAAGTTTAATTTTGATCAAAAGTGTAGAAAATTTGAGAAATTTCAATCGAAAAGCTCTGCTTGATAATTTGACACCAAATCCAGATTTAAAATTTTATATTTACTGTGAAGAAGTAAATTTTGAAAATGACTACAAAATTTTATCAAGAACTTATTTGGACCATCTTGATGCTCATATAAGTGAATTTGAATTTTTCATTATCGCAGATGACAAATTCAATGAAATTTTTGTTAAAACTTTCCAATATTTTTCCAAAACCCTCTGCAATAAATCCAAACTTGTAAAAGTTGGTCTTTACCATAAAATTGAAAGAAAATGGAAAATTCTTTTGGAAATTGACAAGTATAAAGAATTTTTCAATTGTCCACTTACAATTGGAGTTTCAGCAACTTTTGAAAATTCTTTATTTTATATAAGACTCAATCCAAGTAATGGAAAACTAATTCCAATGGGAGTTCAAGAAGATTTAGCTAATGTTTTATCAAAAGTCTACAATTTTCGATACAACTACTTACAGATAAAAATTGGAACAACACCAAATGATTTTTCAAAGAACATTGCTTACATAAATTCAGAAGTTCCTTTGGTAATTTTTACGATCAAATCAATAAGTTATATGGGAAGATTTCAATGTCACATAACAATGCCGTTTTTTAATGTTAAAACTCTTTTTGTCATTACTCCAGGTAGGTCTAAAGATTTATTTATTGTGAGTTAAAATTATAAAACATTTCAGATGTCAGTTTTGTTATCTTCAAATTTATCTCTTGTTTCTAATGAAAAGCAATGTTTTTATATATTTTAGGAGAACTTTATACACCCTATGAAAAATTACTTTTACCATTTGACTTTGACACTTGGATGCTCTTAATTTTTACATTCACATCAGCACTTTCAATAATTTTCATCATAAATCGACTCACAAAACCTATTCAGCAAATTGTTTTTGGCAAAAAAGTACAAACTCCATCATTGAATGTTATTGGTACATTTTTTGGCATTGGTCAATTGAGAGAACCTGAAAACAATTTTGGTCGTCTTTTATTGATAAATTTTCTTTTGTTTTGTCTTGTAATAAGAAATGCATATCAAGGTGTAATGTTTGAAATGATGACAAAAGAAATGAGAAGACCAGAAGCTCAAACTTTTCAAAATTTATGGGAGAATAATTTTGATGTTTATTATGATGTGGAAATGTATAATCATACTATAACAGGAATTGATGGATGGGAAAAGTAAGTCCTAAAATTAATTATGTCATTTTCATAATTTTTCTAAATTTATTNGGGAAGATTTCAATGTCACATAACAATGCCGTTTTTTAATGTTAAAACTCTTTTTGTCATTACTCCAGGTAGGTTTTAAAATTTATTTATTGTGAGTTAAAATTATAAAACATTTCAGATGTCAGTTTTGTTACTTTCAAATTTATCTCTTGTTTCTAATGAAAAGCAATGTTTTTATATATTTTAGGAGAACTTTATACACCCTATGAAAAATTACTTTTACCTTTTGACTTTGATACTTGGATGCTCTTAATTTTTACATTTACATCAGCACTTTCAATAATTTTCATCATAAATCGACTTACAAAACCTATTCAGCAAATTGTTTTTGGCAAAAAAGTACAAACTCCATCATTGAATGTTATTGGTACATTCTTTGGCATTGGTCAATTGAGAGAACCTGAAAACAATTTTGGTCGACTTTTATTGATAAATTTTCTTCTGTTTTGTCTTGTAATAAGAAATGCATATCAAGGTGTAATGTTTGAAATGATGACAAAAGAAATGAGAAGACCAGAAGCTCAAACTTTTGAAGACTTATGGGAGAATAATTTTGATGTTTATTATGATGTGGAAATGTATAATCATACTATAACAGGAATTGATGGATGGGAAAAGTAAGAAACAAGAAATCGCTTTGTTTGTTTCGTAAGTTTTATTTTATTTTACATTTTCAGATTTAATCTTAAAAACATGTCACTCTACGATATGCCAGCATTTTATGAGAAAAACCACAATAATCCAAAGCTCAAAGCAGCAATTCTAGCTCATGATACTTGGAAAAGATTTATGATTATTGAAAGCAAAACATTTTGGCCAACTTTGAAACAGGAAGTCAATACTTTGATGGCTGGATTTGCTTTTTATCCTAATAATTATTTTATGTATTTAATCGATAGAGTTATTTTAAGATTAACTGATGCTGGAATCTTACAACATTTTTTTGGTTATCACGAAGAAATTCTAAACAAATTTGTTTATCCAGAAGAACCTGGACCAAAAATTCTGTCATTATATGATTTATCACATGGATTTATTGTTTGGCTTGTAACTTGTGGTGTTGCTGTCATTGTCTTTTTTGGTGAAATTCTTGTATTTTTAGTTAATAAGAGGAAAAATAAGATAAAAATTGTAGTTGAAAATGTTAATAGTAATGAAATTATAGAGAATTTTCTAGATGATTCGAGTAAATCATCAGATAGTTTAGGAAGCAAAATTGAAACTAAAACAACAAAAGTTAGATTTATAAAAATTCATCCCAGTGAAAACACAAGCTATAATCATCATAAAAACTTTGAAAATTGCAAAATATCAAATGAACTTGTTAGAGCTTTTAGAGTTAAAAATAATTTTTCAATGTAAAAAAGCTTCATTTTATTCTTTTAATAGTTATTGTTGTTATATAAAGCAAACTATTTGAAATATTTAAAAGATATTAAATGTAATTTTAAAACAGTAGTTTTAAATGTCAGTGAATTTTTAAAAGTGCTTTTTTGTATTCTTTCAATTGAAAAAATTTAATTTATTATTTAAAATAAAATCATGATAATGGAAAAATTTTAAAAAAAATTTTTTGGTTCAAAAAATAATTTTCATTATACAGAATCAGCAATTTTCGAATCCTTTTAGTTTAAGTACTAAATAAATGTTAAATCAATTTTCCAATGAAGAAAAATTAGTTAACAAAAATATGAAAATTTTCAAAATTCTCATAGTTTTTATTTTATTTCAAATTTCAAGTGCAACAGAATCAATTTCGACAGCAATCAGTGATGTGATTTTAAAATTTCATCCAAAATATTCAAGGAAACTTGAAATTATTCTTTATGGTGAAAATTCACAACATCTCAAAGATATTCTCGATGAAGTGCAAAGGAAACTTAAAAAAATCCCAAAGATTTTAAGAAATATTGAGGATACAAATCAATGGAATCATCAATTGAAAGATTCAAGTTTAATTTTGATCAAAAGTGTAGAAAATTTAAAAATTTTCAATCGAAAAGCTCTGCTTGATAATTTGACACCAAATCCAGATTTAAAATTTTTTATTTATTGCGAGTCTGCAACGTACACAAGTATTCAAACTGTTGCAGCTCAAATATTTTTAGGCCATTCTTCTGCACACATCAGTGAGTTTGAATATTTCATAATAAATGATAATAAATACAATCAAATTGCGGTTCAAACTTTTCAATATTTTTCAAAAAAAAATTGTAATCATCCGAAAATAATTAATGTTGGATATTTTGACAAAATCAAGCAAAAATGGATAAAACTTTCCAAAATCGACAAATACAAAAATTTATTTAATTGTGAATTAACAATTGGCATTCCACCAAATTATGAAAATTCAATCTTTTACAAACGATTGGATCCACTTAACAATAAAATAATTCCAATGGGAATTCAAGAAGATTTAATAAAAATTTTATCACAAATCAATAATTTTCGATATAGCTACAAAAAACTTAATATTGGTCAAACACCAAATGATTTTGCTAAAATTGTTGCTCATATGGAAACTGATGAACCATTTGTCATATTTTCTTTAAAATCTATGGATCATATGGGCCGTTTTGAAATACAAATAACTTCAGTGTTTTTCAGTACTAAAACTGTATTTTTGATTACTCCAGGTAGGTTTTAAAATTTATTTATTGTGAGTTAAAATTATAAAACATTTCAGATATCAGTTTTGTTACCTTCAAATTTATCTCTTGTTTCTAATGAAAAGCAATGTTTTTATATATTTTAGGAGAACTTTATACACCCTATGAAAAATTACTTTTACCTTTTGACTTTGACACTTGGATGCTCTTAATTTTTACATTCACATCAGCACTTTCAATAATTTTCATCATGAATCGACTCACAAAAACTATTCAGCAAATTGTTTTTGGTAAAAAAGTACAAACTCCATCATTGAATGTTATTGGTACATTTTTTGGCATTGGTCAATTGAGAGAACCTGATAACAATTTTGGTCGACTTTTATTGATAAATTTTCTTTTGTTTTGTCTTGTAATAAGAAATGCATATCAAGGTGTAATGTTTGAAATGATGACAAAAGAAATGAGAAGACCAGAAGCTCAAACTTTTGAAAATTTATGGGAAAATAATTTTGATGTTTATTATGATGTGGAAATGTATAATCATACTATAACAGGAATTGATGGATGGAAAAAGTAAGTCCTAAAATTAATCATGTCATTTTCATAATTTTTCTAAATTTATTTTAGATTCAATCTCAAATACATGTCGTTTTATGATATGCAAAGTTTCTATGAAAATAATCATGATAATTCAAAAATCAAAGCAGCACTTTTAGTGCCTATCGATTGGAAAACATTCATACAGGTTAAAGGATTGACTTTATGGCCAACATTGAAGCAAGAAGTGAAAACTCTTCAAGTTGGATTCGTATTTTTCCGCAATAATTATTTTATGTATTTAGTTGAAAATGTTTTGCAACGATTGATTGATGCTGGAATTTTACAGCATTCTTATACTTATCACGAAGAAATTCTTTACAAATTTATTTTTCCAGATGAACCTGGACCAAAAATTTTGTCACTTTATGATTTATCACATGGATTTATTGTTTGGCTTGTAACTTGTGGTGTTGCTGTCATTGTCTTTTTTGGTGAAATTCTTGTATTTTTAGTCTGTAAAAAAAGAATGATTCAGGAGGAAAAAGTAGAAGAAAAAAATGATGATGAAGAAGATTTTTCTAATTGTATAAGTTTAAGCACTTCTGAAAGTTCAATAAGTTCTATTGATTCTGATCTTAGAAAGTTTAAATTTGCTAAAATTCATCCAATCATGGATGAAAATCAAAGCTATTTAACAAACTTAGAAAATATCAAACCTAAAATTGAACTTATTGAAAATTTTAAAGTTAAAAAAATGAAAAAGTCTTCAAATTAAAAACTAGTTGCTGTAAAACTTTTAAAGATTTGAAATCATTTATAAACTTTAAATTCATTCATATTTTTTTTTGTTTTAAGTATCAATAATGTTTGAATTGTCGTAAACTTGTGTGAAATCAATGTTTTAGTGTATTATTTTAGCAATTATAAATTTAAAGTGAAATAAACTTGATTTTATTTCATGAAGAAAGAAAACTGAAAAAAATATAAAATGTAATCCAAAANTGAAAGTTCAATAAGTTCTATTGATTCTGATCTTAGAAAGTTTAAATTTGCTAAAATTCATCCAATCATGGATGAAAATCAAAGCGATTTAACAAACTTAGAAAATATCAAACCTAAAATTGAACTTATTGAAATTTTTAAAGTTAAAAAAATGAAAAAGTCTTCAAATTAAAAACTAGTTGCTGTAAAACTTTTAAAAATTTGAAATCATTTAAAATCTTTAAATTCATTCATAATTTTTTTTGTTTTAAGTATCAATAAAATTTGAATTGTCGTAAACTTGTGTGAAATCAATGTTTTAGTGTATTATTTTAGCAATTATAAATTTAAAGTGAAATAAACTTGATTTTATGTCATGAAGAAAGAAAACTGAAAAAAATTTAAAATGTAATCCAAAATTAAAAATTAAAACTATTTTAATTATTCTACAGAAAACTCAAAAAATAAAAAAGAAATTTAAACTTTTATTGTTAAAAAGGATTTTAAAATTTTAGACAATACAAACAATAAAAAATGTCATTGTTAAATATTAAAAAGTCGTTAAATATTACTGTTAATGAGATAAAAAAAAATTACTACACTTTATTTCCTGCTTTTTATCAACATTTGTTTTGATTTCATAATTATGAATGAATCATTTAATATTTCTCACTATTTCTTTTGTTTTATTTTCTTGCAATTCTGCAAAATTATTTTGAAATATAAATTGCTAAATTTATTTGCACTTTTTAACACTTTCTAAATTGTTTTAATTTTTTTATAAACCTCAATGTGATGGCGTGCCAGCAGTAAAATTATAGGATGGCGTCCATGTTGAATTATAATTTGGTGTTGTACCTGCAGTGACATTCCAAGAAGGAGTTGTCCATGATTCAGTTGAATTGAAATTTGGTGTTGTACCGGCTGTTATATTCCACAATGGTGTATTCCATATTGAAGTTGTTGTACCTATTGTTGTTATGTTCCATATGGAAGTTGTCTGTTGAGTGAAATTCCAAGCTGGTGTTGAATAATTCCATCCAGGCGTTGTCTCTTGAGTAAAATTCCAAGCTGGCGTTGAATAATTCCATCCAGGCGTTGTCTGTTGAGTGAAATTCCAAGCTGGTGTTGAATAATTCCATCCAGGAGTTGTTTGTTGAGTAAAATTCCAAGCTGGTGTTGAATAATTACATCCAGGCGTTGTCTGTTGAGTGAAATTCCAAGCTGGTGTTGAATAATTCCATCCAGGCGTTGTCTCTTGAGTGAAATTCCAAGATGGTGTTGAATAATTCCATCCAGGCGTTGTCTGTTGAGTGAAATTCCAAGCTGGCGTTGTTATATTCCAATAATCAGTTGTATTTTTAGGTTCAATTTTATTTTCTTCATTTTGAATGCTTACAAAATTATCTTTTAGAGGAAATTTCAAGATGTTTGCAATTGAAAAATGAACAAAAAATAAAAATAAAAGTTTTTTAAGCATTGCTAGCTCCTAATTATTTTCCTTTCAATTGACAATTCACTTTTAATTCATTATTATTTTTTGATTGGCTTTTTATACCAATTTTCAACAATCAATTTAAGTTAAGAACGATAAGATATCGTAAGTACAATTTCGGATTTTTTACAAAGCTATTCCGGTAGTTGTAATCGTTTATTAAGAACTTCACGCTTATCACAAGTGCTGATAAATTCATTGAAAATTTTTGATCATAAGTGCCAAAAAGAGAAATGAAAGCAATGATAAGTAAAATGAGTCATTTAATCGTACTCTTGTTGTTTACAATCAATGATCTATGATGGCACTTGATAAATGGTTTTTCCACTATCAAGGAAAATCCCAATAGATAATAATTGTTTGAACTGACATATATTCAATTATACCTTGGGAAATTTTAACACTTATATGATTGTAATTAATAAACCATAGTAACAGATTAACCAGCAATTTAAAAATTATAAGTATTTTTAGGAAATTTTGAATGAGAAAAAGAAAAACTTTTTTTGCTTACTCATTCCATATCTCAACATAATTTAATTTTTGGGAATTTACGGAAATTCATTAATGATATACCTAATCAGTGTCTAATAAAATAATCGATTGCAATATCAGATTATAAAAAAACTTGCAAGATAAAATCGAGTGTTTAAAAAATTTCTTTAGTTGTCATAGACAAAAAAAGTCGATAAACTCAACAATAATTTGTACATCGAGTCTTCAATTTTATTATCATATGTCAATTGAAAATGGTCATGTTTCCAAGTAATTTAATTTTTACGATAAAAAAATCAACAATAAATGTTAAACAATGATGAATGAATTTTTTTATTGTTTCGATTATTGTAGGCTACAATTTGCTTTTGATTCTATCATACATTTCTTTTTATCTGCATTCCATGCAAGTCCTGCTGCACAACTAAATAAGACACTTTCGTCTTTTGTACACAAATAATACGATTGACAATCTTTGCTGTTTCTTATAAATGTCATTTCATTATCATTTTTTATTTTTGGACATGTGTCGTCATCTGATGTTTTTGCAATTGCAACTGTCACTCCCGGTAGAACACAATTTGCAACTAAAGGATGTGTACAAGCTCGAATTTCACGACTAAAATGCATTCCAACTGGACATTCTCTTGGCACTTCATGACCATTTACACATAAAATGTAATGTTCACAAGACTTAGGGTCTGAAATTGCAATGACACCTTCATCAGGACAAGTTTCGATTTCGATTTCATTATCTCGCCATGGACATTCAGCTTCATCTGGATGCATGCAGCGATTTTCAGTGATTGACCAGTGTTGATTTGGTGCGCAAGCTAATGGAATTTGTTGACCTAAATAGAAGATAAAATTTGAAAATTCTGAATAAAATTTTTGACAAATTTTCTTACCTCCCCAACATAAATAATATCTATTGCAGTCTTCTGTATTTGGTATAAAAACAATAACTCCAGGTGTATCAACTTCTGGACATTTCCATACGTGATGGCCGTCTTCACATTCGGCTTCTTCTGGTAACATGCATTGCCTTCTTGTTGGTGAGAAATGAAGACCTGCAGCACATTGCATTGGAATTTCAATACCATTCACGCATAGAATGAAACGTTCGCAATCATCAGGATAAGGGATCTAAAAATATTTGGAAATTTTGAAATACAATACAAAGCAAAAGAAAAATTTCAACAAACCTGTTCAATTCCAGTAGCAGGACATTCAATAACTTCATCAAATTCTTTACATTCAGCTTCATAAGGATCCATGCAGCTATTTGTTTCAACAGACCAATGTAAATCACCAGGACATCTCATTAAATGTTTATTACCACCAAAGCATAAATAATATTTATTGCAATCATCTTCATGTGGTAAAAATCCAAGTTCACCAGGTGGACAACCATCAATAACACATTCAGCAACATCAGGATGAACGCAAGTGCCTAAAGTTCTACTGAAATGCAATCCAGGTGAACATTGACGTGGAAGTGCCATTCCATTGACACAAAGGAAATATTCTTCACATGAACTTCTATTCGGAATTGAAACAACACCAGTTGCTGGACAATCAGCATCAGCATATGGTCTAGCACTAAAATTGAATGGACATTGTGCATCATTTGGACTCATGCATGTATTTTCAGTGATTGACCAATGTTGTCCATTGTTGCATGTCATTGGCATTTTATTACCAAAGAAGCAAATGAAATAAGCTTCACAATCTTCAGTGTTTGGTATGAAAGAAACTTCAGTGCTACCAGCATCACATTCCCAACCATCACAACCAGCACGAGCAGGATCAGTACAAATATTAAGATGTGGTGACCAATGAAGATCATTTGGACATGTCATTTCCATTTCATTGCCATTAACACAGAGATAATATTTTTCACAATTGTCAGGATGTGGTAATTGATGAACTCCAGTTTCAGGACATGAAAATGGTTCATCAAATGGACAATTGGCATCATCTGGATCCATACAGCGATTTTCTGCAATTGACCAATGCAAACCAGGTGCACAATTCATTGGAACTTCATTTCCTCTCATACAAATGAAATAACTTGAACAATCTTCAACATTTGGAATGAATGAAATTTCATTACTATCAGCTGGACATTTGAAACCATCACAACCAGCAATTTCTAAAATTAAACAAATTTTTTGATTAAATATTAAAGAAAATATTGAATTTTTAAGTTCTTACCTGGTGATGTACAAATTTCTAAATGAGGACTAAAATGAAGACCATTTGGACAAGTTCTTTCAAGTTCATTTCCATTGACGCACAAGTAATAATCTTCACAGCTGTCTGGATTAGGAAGTTGATGAATTCCAGTTTCAGGACATTCAAAAGGTGTTCCAAATTGACAATTGGCATCACTTGGATTCATACACATGTTGTTGGCAATTGACCAATGTAATCCTTGTGCACATTCTCTTTCAATTTGATTTCCACCCATACAAATAAAGTAGCGAGTGCAATCTTCAGTGTTTGGAATGAATGACACATCGTTGCTATCAGCAGGGCATGACCAACTGTCACAACCAGCAGTTTCTGATTAAATAAAGTAAAAATTTTAATTTGATTATATGAATAGAAATTTAATTTAATTTTATGACAGTTAACATAAAGTTTTGACTGAACTATTATAAAATGATTGATGAAATGAAATTTTTAATTGTTATCATAAATTTTGCTGTCAAGACAATTTTGCGTCAAATGTAATTGACGTAATGATAGCAATATAAAATTTTTCTGTTTTGACGAAATTATCTTGATTACGTCTTAGAACTTGTAAAGTTTCATTTTTTTGAATGTTTTGTTTCACTATTAGATTTTAATTTCTAACTACAAACTCGTTCAATTTTTACTTTCTAAATAAAATAAGTTTTTAATAATTACCTGGTGTCGTACAAGCACTAAGACGAGGACTAAAATGAAGACCATTTGGACAAGTTCTTTCAAATTCATTTCCATTAATACATAAATAGTAATCTTCACAACTGTCTGGATTAGGAAGTTGATGAACTCCTGTCTCTGGGCAATCGAATGGAGTAGCAAATTGACAATTAGCATCACTTGGATTCATGCACATATTGTTGGCAATTGACCAATGTAATCCTTGTGCACATTCTCTTTCGATTTGATTTCCTCCTAAGCAAATGTAGTATCGAGTGCAGTCTTCAGTGTTTGGAATGAATGAAATTTCGTTGCTATCAGCAGGACATGACCAATTATCGCATCCGGCAAGTTCTATTTAAATTTATGGACATATAAAACTGTATATTTTATTAGGTTGTTTCAAAAAAAATTTCTTTTACCTTTTGGAGCACAAGAATTCAAACGAGGACTAAAATGATGTCCATTAGGACAAGATCTTTCAACACCATTTCCATTGACACATAAATAGAAATCTTCACAACTGTCTGGATTTGGTAATTGATGAATTCCAGTTGACGGACATTCAAAAGGTGTTCCAAATTCACAATTAGCATCAGCAGGATCCATGCATCTATTTTCATCTATTGACCAATGTAAACCAGGTGCGCAATTCATTGGTATTTCATTTCCTAATTTATTTATGAAAACTTTCAATTAGAAATGTGAAAGACAGAAAGTTCTTTGTATTTTTGAATTTTTTAAAAAAATTTAAATATCTCAGGAAAGTTGGGAAAATTTTAAAGTTCAAGGTCAATCAAGTCTATGAAATATAAGTTACTGAATTTTAGAGAATTTACTGAACTAATAAAGATTAGTTACAGAGATCTACAATCTATATTTAAATAAGTTCAAGAAATAAAAATTTTACATACCAGACCAGCACAAATAATACATTGTGCAATCTTCTTTGTTAGGTAAGAAAACAATAACACCAGGAGTGTCTTCATCAGGACAAGCAAATTCAAATTCTTCACAACCAGCTTCACGACGGTTTGTGCAAGCACGAAGTTCTCTTGAAAAGTGCAAATTATCAGGACAAGTCAAAGTTGCCATTTCTTCACCATCGATACATAAAATATATTTTTCACAATTTGTTGGATGAGATATGAATTTAATTCCTTCATCTGGACATTGTTCAATGTTACTTGGTGGTCTAGGACGTGGTCTTGATGGTGGTCTTGGTCTTAACCATCTATTCCAATTACTGTTACCAAAAATACTTCTTGGCCAACTTAATCCAGGTGGAAATGGAAATCCAGGAAAGAATGGTCCAACACTTCTACCAACTCTTGAATGTGGAACTTCACTATAGCCACTTTTAGCACTTATCACACTGCAGTCTACATCATCTGGAACTGATAATTTTTCACTTTCAAATTCACAAATTTTATCACCATATCCAAATGAAAGACACAAATAAAGTGTCAAAATTGTTTTAAATTTTTTCATTTTTCAACTTCTTCCATTCAATCACGAATTTCAAAACACCACTGCTCATAGAGCAAACGATTCTATCGAATTTATACTTAATTTTTTGTCTCTTTCATTTGACGTTATCAAAAGAGTTCCTTTTTGCAAGTAATTAGGTGTAAAGAAGTTCGCAAAAGTCATCAATCAATTGATCGCTCTATTTTTGGTGAAGACACTTGCGAAAAAGAAAAGAAAGAGGAAAAAAATTTTCCCATTGATATCGGCATAGTGATGATGAGACATTCCATAGACATTTGCTGTCACTAATTAACAATTCTCATGATTTGTAATTACTATCTGATTATTATAAGGTGAGCTGTTTTATGTTGTGAAATTTTAAACTGCGAGGAAATAAGATATGATAAAAATTCATTTTGTTTTGTTTTGATTTTAAAATTTCTTAGGAAAAATATTTTTGATTATTGCGTTTTAATCATGAAAGTTTTCAACCTTTCAGATAAAAAAGATTAAAATTCAAATATCGTGCAATTTATTTTAAAAATAACAGTAATTAAAAGATAATTCCTGTTTAATTCTGTATAACATTTTATAAAAGCATTTCTGTCTATGCTGCAGCACGCTATCGAAAATTCTAAATGTGGTCAACTACAGCTACCTGTTTTTTTTATTTTTGCTTTGAAATTTGAAGAGAAAGCGCAAAAATAAATCGGATGAAATTTTTTTAAAGTCTGTCCACAACTGAAATTTTGCAACAAAAAATAAATTTCAAAGTTTTGTAATTTTTCAAGTTTTTCAATATTTTTTTTATTATTAAAAGAAAATATTTTTATTTAAATTTTTTAACTTTTAATTTGAACCATTGAAACTCCATTAGAATTCAAATCACGTCCACCAAAAATCACTACAAAAATTCCATTAGTTGCAACATTTGACCAAACTTTTTCAATCCATTTGTCAATTTTTGGAACAATTTCTGCAATTTTTTCTTCACTGCTGCAATCAACTTTTTCATTTTCTTCATCAACAAAATCATTAAAAATGTTTATATGTGAAAGAATAAAATCGTGATCCAATAAAATTTCCTTTGTCTTTTTTACAACTTTTTTAATTGAATTTTCTTTAAAATGTTTAATTCCATGATCTTCACTTCCTTCACTCATTAACATTGATTTTTTAAGATTAATTTCACAATTATGAGTGCTGACAATTACAGATTTCTTTTGTCTCTTTAATGCATGACTAAAAATTGGAGTTTTTACATTTGATGAACTTTCAATGTCTTTAACAATTCCAATTTTACCTTCTTCATTCTTTAAGATGCTTTTTTTAGCTTCTAAAGCGACATCACCAAAATAAATGTCTTTTGAAAGTTTCAATTTTGTTAATTTAAGACATGCAATTGAATCTTCAATACTTGAATGTCCAAGTTTATCAATTTGAATTTCTTCGTTTAAAAAATGTTTTGTCAAATGTTGTAGCTTTGATTTTCTGTTTCTATCACCACTCAAATTATAAATTACACTTGTATCAATGACATAAGGATGCATCAATTTCATTGCATTTAAATCACAATTTAATGATTGTCCAACAAGAATTGCATCAGCTGGTAATAAATTTGAAACTTCCTCTTGAACTTCTTTTAATGTTTTTGTGACATTTTCCATCATTTCTTTTGTTATTCCTGACCATGGTGTTAAATAATTGACAATTTTATTTTCTGGTCTCACTAAAGTTTCATAAATACTTTTAAAATTTTCATCAACAATTGAAACTCTTGCAAGTTCATTTTCTGATTTAATTGTACGACACATTTCACAATCTAAACCAAACATTGGTGATTTTGATGTGACTGGTTTGTAAATTGATTTTGTTGAGCGATATCCACGATAACGTTCTTCATATTCACCTTTAATTGGTATTGGATAGCCTTCAATCATCATTTGTAATGGTGACAACAGCAAGCGAGTTCTAGGAAAAGTTTCATTTTCATTTAATTCAATTTTTTGCTCTTCTGAATCAGTGTCAATATCAATTGGAAATAAACTTTTTGAAAACATCGTATTTGGATCTTTGTTGAGCTTTAATGCAGCTTCAAGACTTCCATATTGCTTGATTAAACTTTCCTTATGTGATTGAGTCAATGGAACATTTGAAATTTCCTCAACTAAACGATTTTTCTTATATTTCGGCAGCACAAGTTCAAGTTGATGTTCAAAAATTCCTTTTGTGCGTATAAATTGACTTTCATTTGCTGTAAAATTGTAACTTGTTAATCCTTCAATGACCAACACAACAGTGTGAGTTATTCGATTTGCTTTCTCAAGAACACACCAACGATCTGGTTTAAATGGTGAACTGCTGCCAAGAAGTGATGTCATTAACAAATATTGAATATCTTCAAACATCAAAGGTTGTCTTTTAGTTGGATTTGTCAACAAAGTTGCTTTTTCACCAAAGAATTTTAGACGAAATTTCGGAGCATTTTGAAGTGCATTGCGACGTTCTGCAAGTTCTTTTTTGAGTAGTTTGTATTGATCATCTGAGATTTGAATATCGAGATTTAATTTTGATTTTTTTGCTTCTGGTTCCTTTAAATTATTTTTTTATTAGAAATTTTTAAATTTTTTTCAAATTTTTACTTACTTCAGAATTTTTTTCATGAATTTTGTCGATTTCGTTAATTTTTATCATGTTTACTAAGGCTGCAGTTTTTCGTTTCTTCTTTTCTAATCTTTCTTGCTTTCTCATCTTTCTTGTGATGTTAAAGATCTTTTGTATTTTAAAAAATTAAATTCTGGCAGTAAAAAAACTCACGTTTTTTATTTATTTACTAAAATACAAGTTTAGTAAAAAATTTTGAATGAAAAAAGCGTTTATTATAAAAGTCTACAAAAATTGTAGAAATTATTTGAAATGTTTTTACATACAAGATGGCGCTAGTTTCTTTTTAAAAAGAGATAAAATTTAATGGAATTTTCTTGACATCAAAATGTGTAAATTTTTCTTAATTATTTTATTAACTTTTGTGAAAAATATGTTCCTTTTATTTATTTTTACCATCGATCATGATAATCAGCCATTATTCTTCTCAAAATTCTCAAAATATTTACAAGACCAATCAATTTTTTCAATTGTCTTTTCATCCAAAATCTAATGATTTCAAAAATAAAAACCACAAAACAAATAAAAAGACACGGCAACCAAATAACAAAATAAAATCCAAGATCAGACATTGATAAAACTTTTCGTGGATCATCAACTTCAACTGGAACAGGACGATATTGTAGCCATTTTTGGTACTCGATTTGATGTTTTGTGATTCCCATCGAATAAAATTTAGCCAAAATTTTATCAAAATGTTCAATCATCATGTTATTTCTATTAAATGAAAATGCTGTAAATTCTGTAAATTTCTCATGTTTCAAAATATTTAAAGATTTTGTAGTTGATGTACTTAATTTTGCATGGACACGATCAGACACGAAAAATGCTAATTTTTCATTTGTTTTACCATTGACAACTTCTATGTAGTTTTTGAGAAAATATTGATAATCATCAGACACTTTGTCTTTTGGACTAAATTAAAAAAAAAGTTTCATAATTTAAATTTGAAATTAAACTTTTTTATTTACCTTTCTCGATCATTTACGATTTTTTCACTTATAAGAAAATGGTCTGGTTTTGCATATAAAATTGTATAATTGTATTTGATCAAATCTTCAATAGTTTCAGGCAATGGCAATCGCATGTCACTTGTCATTAATTCAAACATCATTGATTGATAACAAGTTCGAATGATTAGACAAAACCAAATGTAAATTATTAAAATTGCTCGACTGAAAGCTTCACGAGGCAAACGATGTTGAGAAATCGCAAAGAAAATTCCAAGTGCATTGAAACCAGGATTTTTTATACCTTAAAATAAATTTTTAACAAAAAACTCTGTAAAATATTTTAGTTTTATTTACCTTTTCCAAAAATAATTGCCTTAATCCTGTTTGACGTAAATTGAAGTCCAAAAATACTTCCAAAAGTTAATCCAAAAGTAAATAATAAAAGAATCCAAGTAGTGACATCAAATGGCATTGTGAGCTTTTCATAATTACTGTACAAATCATTAGGTGCAATTAGATAATAATAATTTTCTTTATCAAAAACTTGCGTGTGATGAAATTGAAAATCATAACCGATTGAATCTAAAATCACATTGCTTTGATTTGGTGAAAAATTTTGAGTTTCAAAAGTATCTTTAAGATCGTGAAAAATTGTAAAATGAGGCGTGAAGTTTTTTTGAATTGCCATGATGTCAATGATTTCATTTAATAATCCACGATAGTTTTTGCTTTTTCGTAGGGTTTCATGAAATTTAGAATCACTCGTTCTTTGTGGACAATCAATGCACAAATTGATTTCTTCAATGTACCAATATTCATATTCAACCACAAAAGGCATTAAACAACCATGAAAATTATCAAAATGTTCAAAATTTTCCAACTTTTCTTTCCATTTTTGTGTTTTAACTTCAAAAGTGTTTAGCAATTTTGACTTGAAAAAATGACAATGATTTGCAGAATAAAGCAAATTTGCACTCAAATAGACTGAATTCATGTTTTGTGTCATAAAAAACTCAAAAAATCTGACATCACTCAGAGAAATTGTTATTGGTTTTTTAAAATCAAAAATAATTTTGTTTATATTTTCTGAATTTTCAATTTCTTCACAATAAGTCAAAAACTTGAATCTTTTTGGTGACAGGTTTGTGAAAAGAAAAGAAACACCACCAACACTATTGTGAAGAAATTTGTGCAAAAAATAAAAGTTTTTTGTAGAATTTGTCAAAATTATTGCTGATTGGTCCAATTCATGCTTCCAATTTTTGATGTTTTTTATGTACAATATTTTAACTAAAAGTTCATTGTTGAGTTCTTTTATGACTTCATTGATGACATCATTGATGTGATTTGTTGTTTGTCCATAAATAATGAAATCAAACTTGATGTCGTTTACAATATAAAATTCTAGAATAAAATCAACAATTGCTCTAGAAAGTAATAAAACTGGCTCAGAACTTTTGTGAGAAAACATAGAAGAATTTGCTGTAGTTTGATTTGTTGAAATGAGAGAAATGATGATGATGATTTGAAATTTCAACATTTTCAATTTCTGGCACTTAAATTATTCATTTTGAAAATTTCTGTGATTTTAATTATGATTTTTTAAACTTTTAAAAATGCTTCAATGTAAAATGAAATATTTTTTGAAATTTAAATTTGATTTTTTCACTTTGATGTATTGAAAAATCAATAAAAATTTTCTGAACTAATTTTTCAATAAATTAATTCCAAAATATATTGGAAAGTGTTTTAATCAAGGAATTTATTCTATCAAAAAGTATCAAAAATAAAATAAAATCAACAAGAATTCAAATTTTTTGATTTTATTTTTATATTAAAAACAATAATTTTTTTACTTCTTTTAAGCTTTTTCAGCATTTTAAATTTAACAGAGTGTTTAAAAAAACTTTTTGACTGAAAGAATAAAAAGTATTACACAATTTTGTTAACGTATCTGAAAATTTTAAAAATATACAAAGGGGATGTAAATCATACAAAAATTATTTTTTCACAATTTTTCAGAGAGCGAAAGAAGAAAAAGTGTCGAAAAATTCATAAATATTAAAAAATTCACAATTTAAAGTCAGAGAAAAAACAAATAAATAGTCAAAATGGTAAGTTAACAACATCATTCATTCAATCATCATGAAGTTTATCAAAAATTTCATCAAATTCTTCTCAAAATCTCATCAAAAACATTAGAGAAAAAATTTTCCCTTAAAGAGTAAAAAATAATTAAATTAGTGATGAAAATTTCTTAAAATTTGTTGATTTTTCATTATGAAATTTTTTTTATAGGGAAATGAGACGTCATTACCAATGGAGCTGTGCTCAAACTGTAAGTTGACATTCTTTTAGGTTTATTCTGGATCTGTGATGATAAAAAAAATTCTTTCTCCTTCGAAGAAGAAAAATCAATTAAAAATGAAAAAGAAAAAAAAAATTGTGATATAAAAATGAAATTTGAGAGCAAGAAAAAAATTTTATATAAGAAGTTTTGAAATTTGATAAAAAAAAAATATAGAAAAAAATGAAGATAATAAAAAAAGTGATTTAGTGAAGAAAGAAATAAAACAGAGAAAAGAAGAAAAATGTAAAGAATATGCTGCAGAAGAGAATAAGAAAAATTATTGCGCTCGAAATAAAAAGGAACGAGAAAAAATTTCTTTTTGTAAAACTGAATAAAATAATGAAATTATAAAAAAATTCAATGAAATTTGATTAAATAATTGGAGAATTTTTTAAAAACAAAATAGCCTTAAAAGCACAAGAAAATTATTTTTTATGAAATTTATTAAAAATTTTCTAAAATCTTCAATATAAACAAAATTTTTTTATAATATTTTTTAATTTGATTTTATTTTTTTAATTGAATGAAAGTTAAAAACCATTTTTTCATTTGAAAGCAATAAAAAAATTCATTGAAATTTGACTATTTTTGACAAAAAATTAATTATTTTGAAATTGACATCGAATTTAATTCAATTGTGATAATAAAAATTTTAACTATCAAATTTTATGAATCTTCAACTAATTTCATAAATCTCAATTTTTCATCTCGAATTTTCTACTCGTAATCAAAATACAAACATTTTTTTTGTTACATTACATTTTCTCTTTGTACATTTTCTTTTTGTCTCATTTCTCTGTTAACTAAACAAAATTTTATTTTTCTTTTCTATCTCTGATTCATTTTTTATTGTTTACTTTTTTCATTTCTATGCGGCTTCTTTTCTCTCACATTTAATAAATTTAAAAATAAATAGAAGATAACAAATTTTCTCTTTTGAAATGAATGATTATTAAATTGTCATTTTTACTGTCATAATTATTTTATTAATAGTCGCCTTCACATTATTTGACATTTATTAGTTAAATGATAAAAGTCTGATGATTTTTCATCTTTTTTAAAAAGAAAAAGAGAAGAAAAAATATTTTTTCATTCGTTTAGTCTAGTAATGAAATTAATTGATGATGACGATGAAAACCTCGTGCCAGATTGTTTACACTTGAATGAAGTGCAATTTTAAAAGTAAAAAAAATATATTTTTTTTTGCATTTTCTTATTTTGTTTTTGACATTTATGAATAAATTATTTAAATTTTTATTAAAATTCGTCGTAACACAAAAATTTTTCATCTTCTGATCCGAAAAATTCTTAATTCTAAAAATTTTTTCAAACTCCATTTTAGTTGATGCCGATGAAATTCGTCGATTAGGAAAACGCTTTAAGAAACTCGATTTGGATAATTCTGGTGCATTGAGCATTGATGAATTTATGTCATTGCCAGAACTTCAACAGAATCCACTTGTACAAAGGGTGATTGATATATTTGATGCTGATGGCAATGGTGAAGTTGATTTTAAAGAATTCATTCATGGTGTCTCACAATTCAGTGTCAAAGGTGATAAATTATCAAAACTTAAATTTGCTTTTCGCATCTATGACATGGACAATGATGGTTTTATCTCAAATGGTGAACTTTTTCAAGTGAGTATTAAAAATTTTCATTTTTGAAATTTAAAAAATTTAATCAAAATTCTAGAAAAAAAATTAAAAATTTTAAAAAATTTTGCAACTAATAAAATTTCATATATTTTTAGGTACTAAAAATGATGGTTGGAAATAATCTTAAAGATGCACAGCTGCAGCAGATAGTTGATAAAACAATTGTCTTTGCTGATAAGGATGAAGATGGAAAAATTTCATTTGATGAATTTTGTTCAGTAGTTGGTAATACGGACATTCATAAAAAAATGGTTGTCGATGTTTAATTTTTTGATGTTGAGTGCTTCATAAAAACTCACGTTTTATTTATTTTTAATTTATAAATATTAAATGGGATAGAAAAAATGAAAAGAAAATTTTGATTAAGAGAAAGTAAAAATAATTCAAGTTCAGAATTTTTGAAATTATTTCTTGGTGGCGTTTTTAAGTCTTAATTAAGAAAAAAATTTGATAATGTTAATGTTATGGGTTAAGATTTCATTAAATTTTTAAAGGTTTCAAACTTTACTTTATACTTCAACAAATTTAAACATCTTCAAATGAAAATTTTAATATTCATTTAAATTTTTGATTATTTTTTAAATTTCAAAAAAGTTTTAAATTTTAATTAAAGTTTTCAAAGGTTGTCGATTTTTCTGAAATTTTTAAAAATCATTAAAAATATTTTAGGAATTTAACGAAGTTTTCTTTATTTTTAATGTTTTTCAAATATATTTAAATTTTGAAAGTTTTTTAAATGAAATTTCTGTTATAAATTTTAATTTTTCAAAATCAAAGTCCGAAACTGTTTGGTTTTTTAGTTGCGACCTACTAAAAATTAACTAAAATTTATTCGATTAAAATTGCAACTAAAAATCCACTTAATTTATTCTATTAAAATTAAAAGACTATCGTCTTCCCTCGAAAACAAAAGCCTTCAAAAATTTAAAAATATAAGCAAATTTCAGAATTAACGTATTTTTTCCATACTAAATCAAAACAAAATTGAGCAAATGGCTTTTTTATTCGCATACAAGAGTCGGCTCTTGTTTTTGAGGGAAAACGGTAATCGATTAAATTTTAGTTGTTTTTTAGTTGAAAATTTCCTTGTATAAAAATAAGTTGATTTTTAGTTAATTACAACTAAAATACCAAACAGTTTCGGACTCTGTTCAAAATTTTCAAAAAATTATTTTAAATTTCTCAAAATTAAATAATTATGAATACAACAAAAATTTTTTCTCTTTTAAAATCATAAACCCATAATAAATAAATTCAGCTAATGAAAAGAAATGAAGAAGGTTCAGAATGATAATGCAAAAAAGTCTTTTTTAACTTGTTCTCTTAAACTTAAGTAAAAAAATAATTTAAAAAAATAAATGAATGAAAAATTTTATTGAAACATATTAAAAAATTATTATAAATATTAAAAATATTACATTGAAAATATTAAAAAATATACTAATTAAAAAAATTATAAATTTGAGAGAAAATCAAGCACATCCTTTCTTAAAAACCTGTGAAAAAAGCTAATAAAAATTTTCTTTCTCTCTTCTTAAAATGCTTTAAACTTTTTTTTATTATTTTCCAATTGAAAGAAAAAAATCAAAAAAGTTCTTAACAACGTCTGTTTGCACGATAGATATTAAGAAAAAATAAATAAATATTGATGTGAAATTAAAAATATTAAAAAAATAATTATATTGATGCCCTAAAAATATATTGAGCTACAAATTTTCTAGTTTTTCTACTTTATTTTCATCTTTTGAGTGTTATCACGTTTTCAAACAACATAAAAATATTATCAAATAAATTTTAAAAAATTATTCAAAAAAGCAAGCAAAAATGTGGAAATGAAAAAGAAGGAAAAATAAACTTTATACATATTTCTATGATATAAATTAAATAAAACAATTCAATTCTAATACTATCATAAAATAATATTTAAGAAAATTAAAAATAACTAAAAAACAAATGTTGAAAATACTTTACTCGACTATTGACTTCTTTTATGAAGAAAAAGTTTTTAATTGGTGGTTTGAAGAATTTTATCTTTCATTGAATTTTCCAAGGGTTAGAACTTTTGTAATTTTTGATTTTTTTTATTTATTTTTGATTTTTTGATACTTTATTGATAGAGTTGATACCTCTTGAAATTTTCAATTCTTTTTAGTGGTAATGACAGTCAGTGAGGAGTAAAAATTCAATAAATAATTCTTTAAACTTAATAATTTCTATTAGAAACCACAAAAAATCTTTGTAAATTTTGATTTTTTGATTGTTCATTAAACCTTTTTTATTTAAATTTTTAAATTTTGAGATAAGAAATTTTTGGTTTTATAATTTTTCAATTCACCAATCAAGAACTTTTTAAAAAAAACTCATAAGAAATCATAGAGAAAATTTCCGAGAAAACAAAAATATGAGATTTTTTCTTTTTTTGCAGCCTTTGGTAAAATCGATGTCGATATTTAAAAAACGTTGTCTTAAAAATTGAAAGATAAAATTTGAATCGCTAAATCAGATTCCTAATTTATTTTTATTTTTGACACAATTTTACTAAAGTTATTTAAAAGACAAAAAAACATATTTTTTGATTTCTCAGAAATTTTTTTTAAATTTTAAAAACTATTAAAAATTAAAAGAAATAAAAATCATAGCTAGAAAATCCCTTTTTAAAAAATTTACTTCGATCTAAGAATGAGAAAAAAAGAAAAAGTTTCTTAGACACACTTTTTTCGCACAGACTCACTAAAAATATGATGAATGAAAAAAAATCTTTATTCTCTTTTAAAAAGACAAATTTATTTCAAAATCTTTTTTATATTGTTTTTATATTACTTTCAATTATTAACCGAAATGTGTGCAATTTAGTAAACTTTAATTTCAAGTTAAATATTTTTGTTTATTTTTAAGTTGAAAATAATTTTTTTAAAAAAATTTTCAATTCATCCTGTGAATTTTTAAAATTTTTTCTTATGATAAAAATTACAATGCCCTCTTTCAATATACCTTTATAAAAAATAAAATAAATTACTATGAAAGTTTATTTGAAATTATAAACACACACAAAAACTCACAGAGTCGTTGTAAATTCATGATTCATAAAATAAAGAAAAATTATGAAAAAATAATTCAATTATTTGTTTCTTAATATTTTGATTCTTTTAACAAAACCATTCTTTTCTTCTTAATTTTTTTAAAGTACAAAATGAAATTTTTTAAAGATTTTCAAGGAAAAAACTTAATGTTATTTATATGTTTAAATAAGATGCCAGACGTGGACGCACAAAAAAGAGCAATTTGAAACATTGAGAGCAATTAGGAGCAATTGGAGCTACTGGAAGAAAAAGAGCAAACGGAAGAATCGTGCGGTCATACCTGAGTAAGATGGATTAATTTACTTTGATAATTTTCATTAACAATCGTCTTTCCTCGAATATAAGGACCGGTACTTGTATTCAAATTGATCAAAATTGAAAATTTTTCCAAAAATCTGACATTTTCTTCGAATAGAAGGACCACTTTTAAAAAAACCGTTAAAAAATGATAATTTTTCTTTGTAATTTTTAATATTTACCAGTTTTTTTGAAAAATTTTAAGATGTGTTAAAAATTTTCAGGTTTTTCAAAATTTCATGTTTTTTATTTGAAAATAAGGACCGGTCCTTATATTCGAGGGAAGACGGAAGATATTGAAAAAATTCCATTTTCTAGGCTTCTTTATGCAAATTATTAAAAAACTGTCAAAAATTCTATACAAACAAATTTTTGATAGTTTTTTGATATATTTTCTATCCCTTGGATTAATTATTAATTTTGAAACTCCTGATAAAGAAACACTTTCGTTGAATTCAATTATCAATCTTGTACTTTGAATTTTTGAAATCATTTGAAGCTTACTTGGTATGGTGAAATTCTATTTAATATGATGTTAACAAAACTGATACTCTTTCAATTGAAATGATGTCATATAAAGAAATATATTAGCTTTGCTCGACAAATGATGTCTTATAAAAAATATTAAATAAATTAATAAAATTTTAGGTTTCAAAAATAAATTTATTTTTCATTTTTCTTTCGAAAGTTTTCATTTCTAACAAAAAATTTTTTGATGCAAATCCTGAATTTCGATGTAGTTTTCTGACAATTATTTTTTTCTGTGTAAGAATTTCCTGTATTTTGACAATTTGTAATGATATTTACTTGTCCTGAATAATTATTGTTATGTCCAATGTTGAGCACACGAGTTTCCCTTCCTAGATCTGTGATAAAAATGTGAACATTCAAAATTAAACAAATAATTTTTTTAAATAATTTACCAAATATTGGTTTCTTCTTATTAGAAAACTTTTCTTCTTCAAATTTATATTGTTCTGGTTGAATTTTTTCAGTATAATGATGCTCGTATATAAAAGCAAAATTTTGAGGTCTTTCAGACATTTTTTTACGTCTTTTCACTTTGAAGTATAAAAGAATACTGAAAATAAAATCAGCAAAGAGAAATAAATGAGTGACATGAAATATTTTTAAAAATTAATTCTTTCTCTGAAAACATTTTTAAAATAAAATATCTTTATTTATTAAGTGAACCAAAACATTCAGCTTTATTTAATATACTTAAATTTTTATTTTTTTAAAAAATTGAAATCAAGGCCAAGCTCAAATTTATCACTTTTGTTGTTATTTGCTTCATGATGAGAATTATTTGAGTTTAAAGTATTTTCTAAAGTATTAACTTGTCCGCTATAATTATTGTTGTTACCAATATTGTTCACATTACCAATTGATGGTCCATTATTTTTGCCTTAATTAAAAATTTATAAAATTTTAGAAAAAAAATTTTTTTTAAATAAATAAAATAAAAAATTCAAAGTATTTCTAACCTAACGATTGTTTAACCATGTCACCAATGTTCAATTTATCAGGAAGCTTTTTATCGTCATCCGATATTTTACAAATTTGATTTTCACCATTTGGCTTAATCCATTGAGTGACTAATAATAATCGAAATTACTTCATTGCTTATCATTTAAATTTTGTTTAACTTACGTGACATGGTGAAATACTTTTATGTATGTCTTTTCCCTTTGTTTGCTGAATTTGAAATGACATTTTTCTTACTATGCGGACTTTATATATTCTTTTTATGACAAAACTCTTCTTCATTCAAAATTTTATGAATTTTTCTACTCTAATCATATTGGAAATTATATGAGATTTTACAAATTGTTGAGTTTTTAAAAATATATAAGAATTTTAAACAAAACCAATTTTGTATTTTAAAATTTTTAAAATTCTTTGAGATTTTCAAAGTTGCAGGAAAAATTTTGAAAATTAATTTCAAAATAATTCTGATGATTAAATACAGTTAAAAAGAAATGTGAAAATTATGAAAAAACCAACAAATTTTCAAAAAAAGTATCAAATTATCAAAAATTTCATCAAAGTAACAAAAAATCTATGAAATAAACAAAACATTTTGATATTTTTATACAAAATATTTGATTTTTCAATAGTTGCTCTGTTTTAGTTATCAAGAGTTTTCACTTCTTGAAAATAAAATATTAAATTCATGAACATAACAATAGAAAACAATTATTAAAAGATATCAAATTTTTTATTAGTCATTGATATAAAATTAATCTGAATTTACATCATTTGTAATTAATTGCTTTTAATTCATTTCCTGAATTTGATGAATAACTAATATCATTATTTTGATTCACATAGCTGTTGTTGTCACCAATATTATACACGTTGCATATTGATGGTGAACCTTCCTCTGTGCATTAGGAAATTATTTTTTGGTTTAGTAAAATTTTAAAAAATTTATACAATAATTTACCGTATTTCTCATAAGTGTTTGCTTTCTCAAAAGTAGTTCCATCAGGAAGTTTAACTTTTTCAAAATTTGTAATTTTAGTATAAGTCAAGGAATTACCACTTTTTTCACGACGCATAACTTTGGAATAAAAACTTTACTCTTTTTTCTATCACAATTCAATTATGAATGACAAAATTAATAAAAAATATTTTATTATGGTGAAATTCGAAAAAAAATATTTAGTCGCACCACAAAAAATATTTAAACTCAAACGGTTATGGAATTTTTTAAGTTAATATATTTTAGTTGTTTAGTATATTTTTGGTCTTTTAAAAGTTTTTTGATTAGGAAATCAATATTTATAAAAATTTTGAAAAGGTTAAAAAAATTTAAGAAACAAAAAAGTTAATCATATGACTGATAAGAAAGACTATAAAATTAACGCTATAAAAGCAACCAAAGACTTTAGATTGAAACTTTTAAAAAGATCTTACAAAATAAATTATTTCTATTTAAGAAAATTTTGTGAAAGTTCAAGGATTTTGATCAAAATTTTTTCAAAAAAGGAAATCTAATCATGTCTGACAATTCAAATAATTCATCAACTGAATTCACTTATACATATCATCGTCATCATACTGGAGAAATAGAACGTAATTCAAACGGCGATAGCAAGGAGCGTTATACTATTGATGAAACTGTCAATTACCGTAAGAAAAATTAGTTTTTTAAAAAATTAAAATAATTTTTTATATTTTTTAAAGATGCAAATTCACAAAATGGTGTAAATGTTATTCATATGGGAAACAACAATAATTATAGAGGCCAAGCACATCAAATTACATATAATCCCAATTCAGGAAACTCTTACAGTATTCCTGATGAATATCATACATCCACCTCAAATACAAATAAATATAGCTTGTTGATTTAAAACTTCGTTTAACATAAAGTGTACAATAAATGGAAATTTAATTGATCTGCACTGGAAATGGAAGTGAAATTTACAGGATTATAAGCACTTTAATAAATAATCAAGAAAAGACAGAAGACAAATTATTAAAATATTGTTAAAAATTTCAAAAATGTTTTTTAAATTTTTTTTTTGCGAAAGTTTATAAAATTTTTTATTCTACCTGTTTTCAATTTTTATTTGAATTTTCATTCATTTATTTCTTACATATAGGGCGAGTTCCTCAATCCATAAACATCGTTTGTTTACAAATTTTATATTTATCAGTGAAAAATAAAAATATTAAGAAATGGCATTCAATTTTGAGCAATTTAACAGTAATTCTTTAGCACAACGTGAATCAAATTCTCGAGCAACAGAAGAAACTCAAATTGTGCCATCAGGCTATGTTCAAATCAAGAAAAATGACGAAAAACAAATTTTTCAAAAATCAAAAATGAATTTGAATCTGCCTGCAAATATAAATTTCTTAAGTGTTGCAAATGATTGGCTTGTTGTGATAATGTCAAATCAAATTTTATTCAGATTAAATTTAAAGCAACCAGACAAGCAGTATGAAGTTTTTCTTGAGAAATTCACAACTGGACAAAGAATTTCTAAAATGTTTATTGATCCAACTGGAAGTCATCTTTTGATATCACTTGTTCCTAAATCATCTGGTTATACTTGTGAATTGATGTATTTGAATAAAAATAGTAATAAACCAAAGATTCTTTCTAAGGTAATTTAAAATTTTATTCAGGAATTTAACAAAAGCAAAAGTCTTTAATTTGTAGTAAGGAAAGTTTTTTAATAAGAATTTTTTAGCCAGCCAATGATTATCATTTTTTAAGTGTACTACTAAAGACAGCTTTTGCATTTTACCCATCAAAATAATTCGGAAATCTTTTGAGAATTTAAGTGAATTTAATTTTTTATATTTTAGTTCCGAGATCATGAAATAACAGCAGTTGGATTTAATTATGAAAACACATCAGACATCAGTACTGGAAATATTCTCTTAGGAACTTCAAAAGGGCTTGTTTTTGAAGCTGATATTGGATGTGATGGTGATAGATTAATTCAGAATAATTGGAAGCAGGTGAGATAGACACTGTTTTTATTTTTTGAGAATATTTCATCTAAAATATTTTTTTAGGTCTTTGACATAGGACGTGGAGAAAATGGACCAATAACTGGAATTGGAGTTTTTAAAGCTCACGGCACTAACAATTTCATTGTTCTTATCTCAACAATCGATCGTCTCTACAAATTTCATGAAGTTCTTCGAGTTTTTGATGACAAATTTCAATCACTACAAAACATTTTCACTCATTATTTGCATGTTCCAGAAGAAGCAAGAGATTATGAGCAACAATCGAGTAAATTGACTTACTCACAAATGGATTTTATTTTGGAAAATAAATATCCAAAAGGCTTTGGTTGGTTGACTGAGGCTGGAATTTTTTATGGTGAATTAAACCAAATTGCTGATAATCCAAACTTTATCATTAGTAAAAAAACTTTGGCATTTCCTGAGCAAGACAATGATTTTAAAACTGCAAGTTATATTTCAAAGAATCAAAATCAAGCACCAATTTCTTTTGTCTTGACTGATTTTCATCTTTTGCTTCAATATTCTGATCATATTACTGGAATTTCTTTGATTAATCATGAAGTCATTTATGATGAATATTTCGCTGATCAATATGGAAAACTTTTGGCTGTTGTTAAGGACATTAAAAATGGAAATGTTTATACATTCAGTAATAAGACGATTTTTAGATATCGAGTGAGTAGAAAAAAATTTCTTTTTTTATTTTATTCGAATTCAATTTATTTATTTGATTCCTCCCTATTTTTTAGATAAACAACGAACAACGCAATGTCTGGCGAATGTATTTAGATAAAAATGAATTTGAGTTAGCAAAGAAATACAGTCGTGATAATCCAGCACATTATGACATTGTTCTCTCTAGAATTGCTGATGATTTTTATGAGAAAAAACAGTTTATGGAAGCAGCAAAAATTTATGCTCAAACAAAGAAAAGTTTTGAGGAAGTTACATTAAAATTCATGCAAGTTGATGAAAATTTATCATTGATTTATTATTTAAAAAGTCGACTTAATGAATTAAACCCAATGGTTGAACAGACTCAAATAACAATGTTGATAGTTTGGCTTGTTGATCTTTATTTGACTGAAATAAATCGATCTTCAATTAATTCACTTGAAAGACAGAAAGAATTTGATGAATTTATGCGACATCCGTTGTTCCAAAGTTGTTTAAAGGAAAATCGAAAAGTAATTTACAATATTATGGCATCACATGGTGATAATGATAATTTAACAACATTAACAACAATTAATGAAGATTATGAAGATGTTTTAAATCATTACATACAACAAAATGAATACCGTGATTCACTTGACACTTTAAAAATTCAAAAACGTACTGATTTAATTTATTCATTTGCACCAATTGTCATGGAAGAATTACCAAAGGAAACAATTCAAATGTTTATGGAACGTGGACGAAATTTAAATGCAGTAAAACTTTTGCCTGCTTTACTTTGTCTTAAAAGTGACAAACATCGAATTGAAATTGTGAAATATTTGGAATTTGCCATTCATTCTTTGAGTGTTCGTGATCAATCAATTCATAATTATTTGATTCAACTTTATGCAAAATATAAAGAAAGTGAAAAATTAATGAGTTATTTTGAGACACAAGGAAAAGATTTATCAATGGTTCATTATGATGTTCATTATGCTCTAAGAATTTGCAAAGAATTTGAAGTCAAAGAAGCTTGTGTTTTTCTACTTTGCATTCTTGAATTTTGGCAACAAGCTGTTGAACTTGCACTGACATTTAATTCAAAATTGGCACAACAAACTGCATCGCAACCACAAGATCGTGAATTAAAGAGAAAACTTTGGTTGACAATTGCTGAAAAGGAAATTAAAGGAAAAGAAAACATTCAAGAAGCACTGGAATTGCTGAAAATTTGTGACTTGCTTAAAATTGAAGATTTACTGCCATTTTTTCCTGATTTTCAAAAAATTGATCATTTTAAAGAAGCAATTTGTAACTCATTGAAAGAATATAATCAAAAAATTCAGGAGCAAAGAAAAGAAATGGAAGAATCAGCAGAAGCAGCTGAAAATGTTCGAAAATCAATTCAGGCTTTTAAGTATCGATCTGTCACAGTTTGTGGTCAAGACAAATGTTCTGGATGTGGAACTTTCTTGCTTTTAAAGCCTTTCTTCCTTTTTCCATGCAGTCACAAATTTCATGCTGATTGTTTGGAAGCAAAACTTATGGAATTATTAAGTAAGTTATGGAAACACAAAAATTTTAAAAAAATGGTTGGATTTTTAATTTAAATTTTTTTTACAGCACCAGATGAATCACTTAAATTAATGAAATTAAAACAAAAGCTTAACATTTTGACCCATCAAATTGAAACAGCAAAAAATCAAAATAATAACATTCCTGAACAAACGATTACGGCTCGTGACCAACTTAGACAAGATATTGAAAATATTTTAGCTGCTGAATGCACCATGTGTGGAAGTTTAATGATTCAACAAATTGATAAAAATTTTCCCAATTCTAATGAAGAATGGTAAAAATTTTAATTTAAAATTATATTTATAAATATTGCTAAATTTTAAATAAAAATGTTATGAGCTATCGATTATTATTATTTCTTTATTAGTATCAAAATATTGTGGTTTTTAATAATTTCATTGTTTTTTCAACCTGGTCTACTTTTTATAATTTCTCCATGAAACAATTTAAAAATTTTTGAAATCAAGTCTGTGTCCAATATTTTTCTACATAAGATTTGTCATTTTATGTTCAAAGTCAAGTTGCATAAAATTTAATAGTTTTTATCAACAGCGACATGATTAATTTCCCATTCTAAATATGAATAATAAATAAAGATTAAAAAATGATAATGAAAAAATTTTTTTTAAAAATGATTCAAATTTAACGATGACTTTTTCATTTATATGACTAAATTATTACGAGTCATAAATTTTTCAGACAAGAACTATAAATACTTCTGTAAACTCTAAAAAAATCATTATTATATTTTAAATAAACAAGTTAAGTCTAAATACCAGCCTGTGAGAATCTACAGTCTACGTGACCTGTGAGTTAGCAATAACTCATCCTGGAAAAAATCAAATCCAAAGTCTAAAAATTGTATTGAGTTAAAATGGAATTTTTGAGGTAATTAATGGTTTTTTTATATTTTTTTTTGAAAATTTTATAAATAAATGCTGAGTAATTTTTGTCATAATTTATTATGACTTATATTTATAAACATTCATATTTTCTAAAAATTTATAAATCAACAAAGGAAAATCATTTTTCAAAAATTATAAAGTAAAAAAATCCAATATTAATATTGTAATATGAAAATGTTTAATTTGATGACCATAAATAAATTATATTCCATAATTTAAATTTATTGTATAAAAAACTTTAGTTTATAAACAGTAAAATTTTGCCTCAAAAAATATTTACAGTCATAAGTAGATAAAATTATAATTCACATTTCTGTTGACATTTCTTTCATTTTTTATTAAATATTTTACAGTCATAAACAAATGTGATAAATATTCATACAAAATATTTGTCAACTTCCGTTTGGTCTCATTTCGAGATAAAAATTCATTAAGTGAAGTTTAAAATATTAATCATAAAGAAAAAATGAAATTATTAAGGTGTGTATTACTAAAAATTCATCAAAATTTGTTTACTTATCAAACTTTTCTTATTTCCCAAAAGTATTCTTCTTTTAAACTTTACATTGGTTTCTTCTGTTGACATTTCTTGTGAATTTACAACTGCAACCTGGAGTGTTATTGATGACATTTATGAATGCAACCTTGACAGTAATCCATCTATAACTTCACCTAATACTGTCATTACATCAGTCAAAGGAGATCATCTGTTATCAAAAAATCACGAAAATGTTCAAGGTTTTTATTCAAATTCAGAACATGAAACTATTTTTTACATACCGCATGGACTCAGTAAATTTTTTCCTCATCTTATTTTAATCTACATAAAAAATGGGAAAATATTAGAAATTCATCAAAAAGATTTTGAGCAATATCCAAAATTAAGATTCCTCAGTCTTTATCAAAATGAAATTAAATATCTTGAGAAATATCTTTTTAAATTCAACACTGAATTGCAATACATTGACTTTGGATACAATAAAATAAATCAAATTCATCCAACAATTTTTGATCATTTAGGTCAACTTAAATTTCTTCTTTTTGATAAAAATCGATGCATAGATAATGGTGAAAAAGATAAATCAGGTCTATTTGAGTTGATAAAAGAAGTTAAAGAAAAATGTTTGCCTCCAAATTTTTCTTACTTCAATTATTTAGAAGATTTGAATAGAAAAATGTCAAATTTGGAAACAAAAATTGAAAGTTTAATAAAAATTATTAACAAAAAGGATAAAAATATTGAATTTCATAATAAATAAATTTAATACGGTGTAATAAAAATTTATTGCTTATTCGTCACATTAATTGTTCGATTTTGAATTAAAATAAATTTTCAAAAATATTTAAAATTATGAGATTAAAAGAAAACTAAGGCGAAGACACTTCGATATTCGTAAAAATCGCAAGAATCGCCGATATATCGAAGTGTCTTTGCCTTGAAGAAAGCAGAATTATAATTATGGTAAAAATCCTTATTAATATCAAATAAATTTTTACAATTTCCCGAAATTTAAAAACTGCAAGTTTATATAAAAAAAGAATTTTTTTCAGAGTTCAGTTTTATTTTAATTGAAATAAAAAAATACAAAAAAATGAAGAAAAACCAAATTCAATCGAAAAGGCAATGAACGTTTTAATTCATGGGGTCAAAAATATTTTGATAATAATTTTAAATCAGCGTTGGAAGGTAGTTTGGCTGTCAAATTAAAATTTAACTAATATTTTTTAGGTAAAATCAACTAAATTTAATTTAATTTATGAAACCATAAAAAATTATTTTTAGTGGAAATAAGTCCATATATTTAATTACAACAACTGTTTGGCAGTTTTACAACTCTGGTTTAAAATTTTTCCTAATCTCTTGAGAGAGTTCATATTTAAATTCAGTTTATTTTATATTTCATTCGGTTAAGAAGAAATTATTAAATTCATCTGTAAAAATGAAATTTTTGAGGTAAAAAATTATTTCTACCTTTGTAAATTTAAAAATATGTTTTAATTTTCAATTTACAGTGTTTTTATATTTCTCATTCCACTTGTTTCTTCAATTGAAATTACTTGCAACTTTTTATATGATAACTGGATGACAATTGGAAGAACTTATCAATGTATTTTTATAAATGATCCATTAATTACGTCACTTAATACTGTGATTACAGCAGTAAAAGGAATTCATAAATTTACAATGAATAATGATAATGTTCAAGTACTCGAATTATATTCATATCAAAAAATTAATTACATACCACACGGATTAAATCAAATTTTTCATAATATTATTGCAATTAAGGCAAATTATGGTCGCATAAATGAAATAAATAAAAAAGATCTTGAACAATTTCCAAAGTTGAAATATCTCGTATTAAATGAAAATGACATTGAATATCTCGAAAAGGATCTTTTTAAGTTCAACAAGGATTTGCAATATATTAATTTTGAAAATAATAAAATAAACCCAATTTTTCCAACAGTTTTTGATAATTTGCAACAACTTCAAGAGCTTCATTTACAAGGTAATGACTGCATTAAGAAAAATAAATTTGATAGATTTGGAGTTTTGGAGTTAATAAAAGAAGTCAAAGAAAAATGTTTACCACCAAATTTGAATGAAATTATAAATAACGAGCAAGACACTAACATTGAAATAATTCAGAACCAACTCAATGTGATTTTTTCAAAAATTTCAGATTTAGAAGCAAAAATTGAAATTTTAACAAAAAATTGTAAACAAGCCTAAAAAATTGAAATAATTTTTATGATATTTCAAAATGTAAAAAGAAATGAAAAAAAAAATTATTAAAATCACTTAAAGATTTAGCTTGAAAGGCATCAATAGAATAAATTCGCAAAAGAATGTGCTCTCTTTCAATAAAATAAATAATGCACAAAATATTTATTTTGATAATGTGTTTACAAATTTTCTCAATCTTCTTTTTGATTTCAGTTTATTTTTAAAATTCATCAAGCGAAGTTCAAATAAATTTTGAGAAAAAAATGAAATTTTTGATGTAAAATTTTTATTTCTTTTCAAACTTTCCGAATTTGAATTTTTTTTTTATTTGTAGATTTTTGATTTCTTTTATTTCAATAATTTCTGCTGTTGAAATTAATTGTGTATTTGATAAAAGATTGAGCTTAGTTGGATTAATTTATCATTGCATTCTTGACAGTGAGCCTTCAATAACATTGCCTTATACATTTATAACAGCGACCAATGGAAATCATCAATCATCAATGAACAATGAAAACGTTCAAGCATTTTATTCAGGCTCATTAAATCACATTATCAATTATATTCCACATGGACTTGATAAAATTTTTCCAAATCTTATTGCAATCATGATCTTTTTTGGTCGCATAAAAGAAATTCATCAAAAAGATCTTGAACAATTTCCTAAATTAAAACAACTCAGTTTATGGCAAAATGACATTGAATATCTTGAAGAAGATCTTTTTAAATTTAATCCAGAATTAATTGTTGTCAATTTTGGTAAAAACAAAATAAGCAAAATTTTTCCAACAATTTTTGATCATTTGCATCAACTTGAAAGTCTCAGTTTGAATGGCAATAAATGTGTTAATAAATTTGAAGAAAAAAGGTCTGATGTAATTAAGTTGATCAAAGAAATCAAAGAAATATGTTCACCATCAAATATCAGTGAAAATGATGACATCAATAAATGCAAAAATTTGGCTAAAATTAAGAATCAGTACATTAAATTGACATCAGTAATTTCGAATTTGGAAGCAAATTGCAAACAAATTTATGAAAATGTTTGAAAAAATTATATTTGCTAAAAATAATCATGAACTTTGAACTTCTCAAAAATAAAAAGAATTTTGGAGTTTTAAAATTTCTGTCATATTAAACCTCAGTGATTTGATAAGATTCTCAAAAATTTTAACTTCAAATCATGGTTTTTTGTTATAGATTAGTGATTTATTATTAAAATTAAAACCAGTAAAAATTTTACATAATTTAATTTCAAATTTTATTGCAATTAATTTTTTTAAAACAAAACTGAAAAAGATTTTGTATCAAACAATAAAATTTAACAAAAAAGAATTTTTTTATTTATTTTTTCAATTTGATTGAGATAAACATGGACATTTAAAAGTTTTTCATATTTACAATTTTTAAGTTCTTTAGTTGAATTTTTTTTATTTTGAGACTCGGTGGTTTGTGAGATTTTATGTACATTTTTTTTCTCTTTTTTATTTTGGTATTTAATTAGGTTAATTAAAAATGTATTAAAAGCGCATTCAGCTTTTTATCAAGAAGTTCTCAAAATGTGATGTTTAAGAATATTTTAATATGACACTGGGACTTAACTTTTTTGTACTTTCTTTTTACAGAATTTCTATGATGTTGTTTTTATAAAGGAAAAAAGTTTGTTTAATATTTATTGTTTTCATACTTTTAGTACTTTTAAGATCTTTTCTTTTTACAAATTTTATTATTTGAAAATTTAGTGAAATTTAGTAAAGTATTTAAAGACATCTCTAAAAATAAAAAGAAATTATGAAAAATTTTGGAATTTAAAATTTAAAAGCAGCTGATTAAAAAAAGTTTTAGCTTTTAGGTTCCAAATTTAACCAAAAAAAATAAGTTTTCTAAACTTTTTACAAAAATCTACCAAAAACGACATTTTTTCTTTGACAAATTAAAAACATTTTTTTTTCTCTAAAATCTTTAAATTTTTGATTGTCTAAGCTGCAAAAATTTATAATTGAAATTATCATCAATTATTTAAATAAAGTTTATAAGTTAAATAATTTAATAAATTTCACTAAACCATTTTCATAAACCAAAAGCTTTTATGAATGCATTCTTTTAGTATGAGCAATTAAATATCTTTTCATATTTCCTTTAAAAGTGCATCCTTCAATAGTACAAACATATTTATTTTCAGTATGAATTCCTCGATGTTTTGTCAATTTATTTCTTGTATTAAAAGATTTCTTGCAAATGTCACAATCAAAAGATTTTGCAATACCCAAATGAATTGTTTCATGTTGTTGAAGTAAAAAATTGAAATGAAATTTCTTTGGACAATAATTGCAATGATATTTTGGATCTTCTTTTGAATGATAAACTTTATGATTGTGTAATGCTGATTTTGTCTTATAAGCTTTACTACAAAGATCGCATTGAAAACTTCTGACATTATTTGAATGTTTATTTCGAATGTGATTCATTAAAGTTTGTTTAAGACCAAAACTAAGTTCACATTTATCACATTGAAATCTTCTTCTATTAAAATGTGCTTGCTCTTGATGATAAAGTCGTCCAGAACGATTACTAAAAAGTTTTGGACAATAATGACATTTTTTGAGAAATTTTACATTCGATCCCGAAGCCTCCTTAAGTAAATTTTTCTTGTCTTTTGGTTGAACTGGCTCAAAACCATCAGATTCATCAATTATATTTTCTTCATTTTCTTCCTCTTCTTCTACTTCCATTTCTACTTCCTCTTCAACTGCATTTGATTGTTCATTTTGATTTCCAGCACCACCACTTTCATCCATTCTTTCTTTTAAATGTTGCATCATATGCTCAATTAAATTATTTCTATCAATAAAATTGTCACATGTTTCACAATGAAATACGAGATCAATATGAGCTGATTTTAAATGCTCATTTAATTCACTTAATGTTGCAATTGGTGGTTGTGGTTGACAAAAATCGCAATTGTAAATTTGACTAGGTGCTCCTGGAATTTCATCGAGCTGTGTCATTGCTAGGATTCTAAAATATAAAATTTTCTTTTATTAAAAATTCTAAATCTTATTTTGAAATTTTTGAACAAAAAGTTTTAATTTTTTTTTTTCCAAAAAATATTTTCTTCTTCTTCTTCTTCTTTCAACAAAAATCTTGACAGAAAATTCCCACCAAAATCATTTCTTACCTTTCTTCAATATCCTTTGCAAGGTCTGTTTCAATAGAAAGTGATTTATCACTACCATCATCCTGAGTTGCAGCAAAATTAAGCCTCAAATTGTCACCATCACTAAACATTAATGCTTCAGCCAAATCTGCCGCCTCTTCCTCAATATCGCGGCGATTTTTTTCGAGTATTTTTTGTAGCTTCTCATTGGATTGTTGTGCTAGTAGATAAAGACTATCAAATGACTTCAATGTGTCAGTACATGTGTTGCAAATATTCTTTGGTAAACAATCATCGTCGGATAACTAAAAAAATTTACTTTCAATTTATATTTTTGTTTTTGTGAATTTTTACTTACTGAAATTGGCAAATATGTGTTGATTTTATCAGCTAAGTTGTCGGTAATGACTGTCATTGGTTTGTCAGTTACGAGACACAGTCGACAGCAAGATTTTAAGTCTAAATTCATTTTTTTTGTAATTTCATGAAATTTTTTTGTTTTTTTTTTCTCTTCCCTCCACGAAATGTCTACAAAATAAGAAAAATTTTTTTGTAGAGTTTTTTGAAATTCTTATTCAACTGATGTGAGTGGTGCAGTCTTCTTGTATTTTTAATAGTTGGCAATTTAAAAAATATTTAAATATTTTTATTAAGCCTTTATAGAAAGCAAGGCGTAAGAACTTTTTTGGTTTCAATGAGATATTCGAAAAATTAAAGTTTATTTCACTCTTAATAAGCCTAATAAAGCAGATTATAATATCTGTATATTTCATTTTATTAAAATATGCTTTATTGATAAATCACAGAAATCAAAAAATAAGTTTTATTTCTTGAAAACTTCAGAAGTTCAAAATTTAAATTTGAACAAAAAAAATGATTTCAAAGTTTGTTGTTATACAAATTTATAACTATTAAAACAATTTAAAAAAATCAAAACTTTGAGGATAGAAAAAAAACGTTTTTACGTTGCTCCAAAATTTAAAAATATCAAATTTCAATAAAAATTTCGCATCATCATGTGTCGTTGATGAAGTTAAAATCAAACAGTTCAGTGTTCAATTTTTTGCTGTGAATTAAAACAAAGTAATTTTTAATAATTAAAAATATTTCAAAGTTATTGGCTTGTAAAGAGAAAATTGGTTAAAAGTTTTTCTCTCACCTTTCAATATTTTTTTCCAGAAAGTAAACAATATTTGTTTTTGCTGAAAAACTATTGAAGTTTGTGCCCACAGTAGTTGTGTAAGCTCCCATATTAATAAAATAAATAACATCATCAATTTCAAGCAATTCTAATTCAATGTTTTCACAGATTTTGTCAATTGAATCAAGTGTTGGACCCCAAAGTGTTGTTTTAAATTTTTCATTCGTACGTTTATGTGAAAGAATTTTTGGTGTCACTTTTTCAGGTCCAAGTGGTATGAAAAGGAAATTTGAATAAATTCCTTCGTTCAGATAATACATGACACTAACAATTTTTCCATTAGCATCTCTTGTGATTTTTCGTGAGTGAATTTGAGTGACGAGAGTAAAAGCAGATTCAACAAAATATCTTTTTTAATAAAAGAATTTAGATTAATTCGTAGAAAGAAACTTAATAAACATTTTGTTACCTTCCTGGTTCAGAAACAATTTCTAGATTAGGAAACTCATCAAGTGGAAAATTTTGATTCAATGTATCATTAATTATGGAAGAAAATTCTTTGATTCGATTAAAATTATCTCCTGGAAAGCCACCTGTAAAGAAAGTCAAACTTTTCGCAAGAAATTTATAGAAATCAAACAAAAAATTACCACCAATATCAAGAATTTTAAACTTAAAGCCAATGTCAGCAAAAAAAAGGAAGGGAAAAGGAGGAAATTTACGCAAAAAAAAAAAAATTCCCTCAATTCTTTCTAAATAATGGTCTGCTTCTAAAGCTTTATTTGTGGATCACTCAAATCAAGAACTTCATGTTTTAAAAGAATTTGATCTGATATGGATTTAAAACTTGATAAACTTTTCCTGATTCGTTTGTATTGAAAACATCTTGGAATTTCAAATCTATTCCTTTGATTTGACAGGTGCATTGAATATTTTCACTTTTCTTCTGGCTTTAAATCTGACCATTCTAAATTTTGGACTATAAAGAATGTAAAATATAAGTAATGCAATGCATGTCAATGATATAAAAACAATAATCAAAGCTCTGATTAAAATTGAAATTTTCTTATCTTTTGCTCTTCTTTCCTCTTCTGCTTTCTTTTTCAATTTAACTAAAGCATTTTCAAGTTTTCGGCATCAAATTTAATTCATAAAAATCAAATAAAGATTTAAAATCTTCTTTGAGTTTTTCAAATGACGTCTGGTTTGTTGTGATAATGAGCAAAAAAGTGTGGAATTCTCACAATCAGTTCAGCATGAAACATTTCTGATGGATAACAGTCATAGACTAAAGAAATAATGTTATCTATTGACTTTTGTCATTGCATTCTTGAGATATTTCTTCAAATTCTTCTGGCTGTTTTTTCATCATTTTCATCATAAGGTTTAAGCATCTTTTCCGAAAATATTGTAAAGAACAAAATGACAAAGTTCATGAGCGATTGTAGCAAAAACTTCATGTTCAGTTTTCGGATCAAGCAGTTGTTTTGCACCAACATAAATTCGACCATTTCCATAAAAAATCCAAGTGTTCCACGATCTTGAGTTGATCAAGATATTCAACAGATTTACGGTTGAAGTCAAAAATTATTGTAGATCACTAAGCAATGCTGCATTTTGAGAAGAATTTGAATTGCCATGAAATTGTTGAGAACTCGAAAAGCTCTTTGAACATGATCGAGTTTGTCTTGCACATCAAAAACATCAAAGCCAACTGAAGCTTTTGACATCAAAGCAATGATGTGAGATTCTTGAATGCTTTTCTTATTTCTAAAGTGAATTTCTCGAAGTTGTTTCAATTCTTCTTTGCTGTAGTTAACAGTTAGTTCCTCAATCTCTTCCAGATTGATAAGAAAATTGTTTGTTTATGAAAAGTTCATAAATGTCAAATTGTTTGTAGCCAATTGCCATAGCACATGCTGATAAATTTCCAGGACTATAAAAATATCGCAAATTTGGATGTTGTGTCAATGTTTGACTGATTTCTTCAATATTCCCTGCTTGAATGTTTTCATGAAATTTCTTACTCATTTCTGCAAATTCTTTGATATTTTCTGGACATTCTTCGACATTCAAGTTATATGGAAACATTGAATTTAACTTAAGCAGCTCAAAAACTGTCTCAAAATGATGATTTTTATAAGCAAAATCGATGACCAACAAACGTTCATGTGAAGCATTGACATTAAATGCAACTTGAAGAAGAATTTTGACAACTCTTGTGTATCCATTTTGAGCGGCGTAAAAGAGAAAGGTTAAGGTCAATCGGCATTTACAAGAGATGTGAGCGGTAAACTTTTCTTTTCTGTTGATGAACTGGTGATGCCTGAAAAATTTATATATTTATTACATACATAATTAAGATAACTAAATATATTTTTTACCTGAATGATTTTGTTCTAAGCATTTAGCCAAAAATTCCACAATAAATTTGCATAATTCTTCCAAATCTTCTTTATTGATGTCATCAAAGATTTTCAGACCAAAAATTTCGTTTTGAAATTTCCAATTGATGAAAAATTTTCCATCATTTACTGACTGAATTGCAATGATTTGATCGTTCTTTAGAAATTTGCCCAAGTCAATAAAATTTTCATTAAAAATTCAATTTCTCTTCAATTTGAATAATTAGCGACTTTTGATCTTTTTGTTGTTTCTCTATTGTGTCAATTATAGTTTTCTTCTTTGTTGTGACTATTTTTGGAGATTCATTAAGTTCAATTTGAATTTTGATGGCGTCTTTTTCATGATTATTGATAATAAGAGAACTATTGTCTAGAGAATATTTTGAACGAAAATAAAAGTGTGAAAAATAGTAAAATTAAACTATTTAAATAAATATTTATCATTATTCATTAAATATTTTATTTATCGAATTATTGATTTATTGAAACTTTGGATGAATTAATTTTCTAAGCAACATTATGAAAGCAGCAAAAGCTTTCACAATATAAACTCAATTATTGGTAAATTGAAATAATTTATTATTATTATTTGACTGTAAAACAGTGAATGTCACTTTGATAGATGTGCATATCTTAGAAATTTTCGAATTTGAAATTAACTTTTAAGAAAGTATCAAAAAATTTTGTCGCTACATATGAATTTTTTATTATTATTTTAATTTTATACTCATTGGGGAATTCCAAACCGGTTTTATTACGAATGTATGATTCATAATGTTATCAAGGGTGGGAACTTTGATAATTTTCATAAAGAAGGCGTTGGAAAAATTCCACTTTCCAGGCTACTTCATGCAAATTATCAAAAATTCCATACAAATTTTTGATACTTTTTTGTTAATTTGATACTTTTTTGATAACTTTTTGATAAAGTTCACACCCTTGATGTTTATAGTAAAATAAGCAACAAAAATATGACATTTAAATTTTTTTGTTCTTTTGGAAGCGTCAAAGCTTTGATAAATACAAAGGGTGTGAACTCTACTAAAGAAAATATCAAAATTAACAAAATCTTTTTGATATTTTATATAAAACTTAATTTTCAATGGTTGCTCTATTGTCGTTATCAAGAGGATAATTATAAACTTTTTTCAATTTTCGATGTCTTATTATTAATTATAAACTAAAATTGTTTATTAGAAGTTTTATAAAGTTATTAAATTTTATAATTTTTTGAAGCAGATTTTTTATCTCCACAAAAAAACCCAGAAAAATCATAAAAGCTTTGCCGAAACAAAGAAGGCAAATTGGAGTTAAAAAATTTTATAATAGTGAGAGAGTTCTCGTTATAATTATTTAGTTAAAAATTATTTCAAAAAGAATGAAAATACATGAAAACTCAGATAATCTAATTTCTATTTTACAACATTTTTCTTTTGTATTTTGTAACTATTGCCTACCATTAGCTTTAATTCGATTAAAAAATTTTGTAAATAGTTTTTTTCTCATATTTTTAAGAATAAATTTGAACACGTAAATATTAACTGTTTCTTGACTCACTGCACAAAAAATACTAAAGAAATTTCTTCATAAATGATCAAATAATAAAGAAAATGTTAAAACTTGTTTTTTTTTAATCTTGGTTGTATAAAAATATTCAAATGTTAATCGTCAACAAGATGTTAATTGTGTATTTCGCTAGATAATTCAAAATTTGTTATGCAAAAAGTAATTGTAATAAAATTAAGATCAAAATTAATTGAAAAATTATTTTATGTGTTTTTTAATTTTCAAATAATAAAATTATAAATTTTCCAACTGGGTGAAATCAATAAAGTCTTTTGAAGTAAAAAATTTAAAAACTATTGCGGTGAAAGAATGATTTTTTTAATGAGTTTTCAAAAGCTTATTTTTGAAAAAAACATTAAAAATTATTTTTGAAATTGAAGCAAATAATTTTTTTATTTAATTAAAATTTTAAAACTTATGATCGATTCAAAATGTTAATAAACGCCAAAAAATAAGACAAGATATCTCAATCAAAAAATTATAATAAGTAATTAAGCAATTTTATCTAAATTTTTGAGTTTCAATATTTTTTGAAAGATTTACTTTATTTTTGGTATTAAATACTCAAATGAATTTAAAGAAAATGTAAGAAATTTTGACACACTAAACAATTTTCTATTTATTCACCGTCTTGTCTTCGACTATAAAAACTTCTGAAACTTTTTTCTTCATATTTTATTGTTTTATATATAAATAAATCAACGTGAATACAAAAAGCTTCTTCATTCATTGAGTGTTTTTACTATACTAAACATTTCACACATTTTAAAAAATTACAACTTTTTGTTTGGAAAAAACTGGTTTAAAAAAAGCAAATTAAATAAACAAAAACAGTGAATTATTAATAAATAAATTTTTCACATTAAATAAAAATTCATCACCGGCTTATCTACAAATAAAAAATGAAATGAATTCTTTTAAAATCGTATTTAGTTCATGTCTATCGGTCAATGAGTTAAGTCAAAAATGAGTAAAATTTTTAATTATTTTTCTCACTTTCATTTAGAAAAATCCATTGAAAGATCATTGAAAGTTGAGAATGATTCGCATTATATTTGCAATTTGAGTGATCTTATTCGAAAATATGAAGATTGGAAAACTTATTTGCCACGAGTTAAACCATATTATGCAGTAAAATGCAATGACAATATTAACGTTCTCAAACTATTAGCATTTATTGGTTGCTCATTTGATTGTGCATCAGCAGGCGAGATTGAGAAAATTTTATCATTAAACGTCGGTCCAGAACGAATTATTTTTGCAAATACAACGAAATTTGCAAAAGCATATCGAATTTGCAGAACGTCATAAAGTAAACCTCATGACATTTGATAATGAAGATGAACTTTAAAAATTTTGAAGATTTATCCAAACGCAAAGTAAGTAAAATAAACAAGAAAAGAAAATTTAAAACTTTTCAAGATTAATTTAACTCTTTTTAATTCTTTCTTCTTTGTGAGCTTCAATAAACTCTTTTTCCTTTCTCTGATATTCAATTTAATCTCACACAACGCGTCAAACAAATCATGACCTGATTCAATAAATGAGACGCAAAATTTATCACCTCTTCATCTACGTCAAATTATGATTGAAATTTAAAAACAAAAACAAACATAGCTATGCGATTAAATTTAAAAATAATTTTATTTGATAACATAAATTTTCGTAGATTAATCTTGAGAATACGCTATGGCTCAGATAAGGCACTTTACAAATTGAGCGAAAATTTGGATCTTTACCAAATACGGAAGCACCTGAGCTGCTTAAATTAGCAAAAAGGTTAAAACTTAATGTTGTTGGCATCAGTTTTCATATTGGTTCACGCTGTGAAGATTATAAAGTTTATTGCAGAGCAATTGCGATTTCCAGAGCTTTGTTTCAATTGCT